>CABIKL010000806.1:0-18891 GCA_902196195.1 Aptinothrips rufus | reverse complement strand
GGGCGCCTTGCAGCCCCCCCCCCCCCTCCCTGCCCCTCCCCCGGCAGCAGCGCGCAGCCACGCGCCGCCACGCCCATCTGCTTTGCCGTGATACTGAACTTGAAACCGCGACCACCTGGTTAAACAGCGCGGCGCGCGGCGCCTACCCGTCACGTAACGGTGGCTCGCCCCGCCGCGCCCCGCCCCTCTCTCTGATCAGCTGTTGGACTGGGTCGCGGCCTCGTGGTCGTGGCAGAGAGGGCCGCGCCGCTGTCAAGCAATATAAAACGTCAGATTAGATCTCACTCCATCTTTATTCAGAAACTGCTCCTACAATTGTTTATTGAAAATTTTGGGTTAAATTTCAGCCTTTATAGGGTACAATTTTCTTTCAGTTTCTAATTTGTTTTAATTTTCTCAGCTGTTAAAATTGTTTTGATATGGCCATTTCTTCCTCCTTTCCGTCTAGTCTTGCCTATCTCTGCTATCTCTTTAAACTTTTCCCGCGTCCCGTCGCACCAGCTTCGGGAAGGTTTATGCTGAACGCACTGTTTCTGTCTCTCGCCGTGCAGGTGAAGCAGGGCGCGGAGAACATGATCCAGAGCCTCACGTCGCGGAGCGGCCACTCCAGGGACAAGAAGCTGCTGGCCGAGGCGCAGCAGATGCTGCAGGACTCCAAGGCCAAGATCGAGTTCCTGCGCATGCGCATGGACAAGCTGCGCAAGCACCACCAGCAGCCCAGCCTGCGCTTCGACACCCCCAGCAACGGAGACCACCATCTGAAATGTGAGTGTCCCTCTGGCGAGGGGTATCGCCGTCCTGCCGCTCGCTTCCGAGCGCCCTCTGCTGGCAAACAGCCTGCCAGCAGAACACTTGACTGCTCCTCCCACACCCCTTTCCGCGGCTGTTTGTTGTCTTTCTGCCGATTTCTGTCGGTCTGTAAGTTTCTTTTCGAGGTGCTTGGTTGGTGGCTAAGTCGGTTACCTTGCGGCTCCACACTACGCCGCGCCGCACCACTCCCTCCCTCCCCGCGATCTGGACTCAGAGCGGGGCCGGATGTATGACTGGACATGATGTGTGAGTGGACATTGCGTATGAGTGATCATGATGTATCGCACGCGGGGTGAGAAACGGCCAACATCATTGCCACCCAATCAGACCCGAGGAGCTGGCTCTTCACCCGCGTGCATTGTACACCTCAGGGTGCGACCTCAGGGTGCGACATCCTCAGGGTGCGACCTAAGGGTGCCACCTCTCCACCTCAGGGTGCGATCTTAGGGTGCACCTCCTCAAGGTGCCACCTCCTCAGGGTGCGACCTAAGGGTGCCACCTCAGGGTGCGACATCCTCAGGGTGCGACCTAAGGGTGCCACCTCTCCACCTCAGGGTGCCACCTCAGGGTGCGATCTTAGGGTGCGACCTTCTCAGGGTGCGACCTCAGGGTGCCACCTCCTCAGGGTGCGACCTCCTCAGGCTGCCACCCCAGTGTGCCTGCCCGTCCCGCCGCGGGCCGCCGCCTTTTAATAGCCCCGCACACGGCGCCGCGGCGCTGGGCCGGTCGGGTCGGAGCGTCCCCGTGTCTCTTGATGTAACGGGTGGCGAGCCTGCCTGTGCGGGCGGGACGGGACGGGGCGGGCGGCCTGATGGCTCGTCTGGTGGTCGTGTGGTGACGTCCGGTGGTGCGCTGCGGGGCGCGCTGCGTCGCCCAGCGTCGCCTAGCGTCGCGTCGTGTAGCATCGTGTTGGTTATGTGAGGCTGTGAGGACCAGGCGGAACGAGATGCTGCTGCCTTACCGCCGCCCGCTGAAGATGCCAGGTGAGGATAGCTCGACCCCCACCCCCACCCCCGCCCCCGCCCACCTGCCTCGCGCCCACCGTCTCGGAAACGTTACCTCATTTTAATTGCTTCAGACTTCCTCCTATATAAAACAGTTTATGTCCTGGTCGTCCGTTGCCTGTTCATTTAGCGTCTTCAAAAAAATCATCTGATTTTAAACATTTTTATTTAAACTCTTGCGCCAATCCCTTGATCCGTGCAGTGGCGCTTCCAGTAAGATTGCTGCAGTCTCCACATCCATCTGATTCGACCGTAGATTCAGATTCAGGTGCAAGTTTAACAGACTCTGTGAAGGCAGAGTCCTCGTTGACGAGCCTGGCTCGGCCTGGCTTGCCGCTGGTTTAAAAAGACTTCCTCGGTGACCTGCCGGGCCGGCCGGCGCCCTCTGGAGTTGTTCTTGGAATGCAGTCCTCGGCTGCCGCTCTCACCCGCAGCGCACGCAGAGCACGCAGCAGCAGCGCACGCAAGAGGACACGGCGGCGCGGCTCACTTGAAATGAAAGAGCGACTTTCGCAAATTGAATGTTGCGGCGCGAAGTGTCGCTGCTGGTCGCTGCTGCCGGTGGAGCCTGGCCGGTCATCGAGACCGCCCCGCCCCGCCCCGTCCCGCCCCGCCCCGCCCCGCGGACAGACTCTTCTTGACTCGACTAGTCCGCTCCGTCACTTTCCAAGCGTACTTGGAATCCGATGCAGATTTACCGTGCCGCGAAACGTACCCCGGTCCCTGGCTGAATGCACCTTGCACCTCAAACTAACACAGATTTGGAGCAAGCAATATTTTTTTTATATTATTATAATTCATTTTGCGGAGATAGGCTATCTACTACGTTTTCTCTCTGCAAAACTGAAATCTTCAAATTGAAGGAAGCCGAGACTCCAGGCAAAATTCGTTCATTTTAAGCTGTGCTTTAAGAAATTAATTTGTTAAAAACAGAGTTGCACTCTTAGACAGTTTCTAGTTGGGACTAGTTGGGGCTGACTTTATTTTCAATAGGCGAGGCAGAGCTAGAGAACGCCGTCAATCTTCTCCCAACGAATAATATAATTCTTTTTTTAATTTTGGTTTTTAACTGTGCTTAGGGACTGACTGTATTTGCAGATCTGGAGAAGTAGCTTTTTTTAAAATTAATTATTTTTTTGTTTTGTTTTTGCTCTGGACTAAGGAACTGACTGTTTGCAGCGCGGGAAAATGTTACTTTATTTCAATTCTTGTTTTGTTTCTGGACTGGACTAAGGGACTGACTGTTCGCAGCGCTGGAGAGCCGGACCTACGAGCCCAACCTGGAGCTGCCGCTGGAGGAGCGCGTCGAGGAGCTGCGGCATCGCCTGCGCATCGAGGCGGCCGTGGTGGAGGGCGCCAAGAACGTGATCCGGCTGCTGCAGCAGAGCACCAAGGTCACCGACAAGCGCGCCCTGCAGGAGGTAAGGAACGGCCCTTCCTCTCCAAAGTCCATGTGGACTGTGGTTGAACTTTCCCAGTGTTCTTGGCTTACGCTCTGAATGTCTAAGAACTTGTTTGGTCACATTTAGTCGGTTAGTTTTTGAACATGACGAGGGGTAGTAAAATTTTTGTAAAAATGTAGTGATAATTTTGTGATTACGTAGAACATAGTTGTTACTCATTCTGGTTATGTTCACAAACGTTTCTAAGTCTGAACAAAAAATTTCTTAGATTTGTTGTGTGTTATGAGTTTTCATAATTCTGTGCCAAGACCAAAGAACACTCTGCCCCTCCTCCCTCGGCGACGTAATTTAAGCTCCACTCTACCGGCTGCATCTCACCACCACCATGACATAGGTCGTCTCTCTGTAATGTGTATTTGTGGGGCCAAGTCGTAGCTTGAGTTTGTATTTTAAGATATATCGGTTGTTACAGTTGTGACCAACTACTTGATGTTCAAAATGTTAAGAGTTAAATTTTAATTTGTAAGGGACTGCACCATTTTTCGTACCATGTGGTTCCACACCTCAGAGATGTATGTACTTAAGACTGCGAAGTGCAATTGAAGTGAATATCCTATACTTCACTTGGTGAAAAAGTAAGAACTCTACAAGAAGAGTGTACATGTTTCACCAGCCGACTGCTGGACCACTTCGTCTTTCTCAACTCTACAGTTCATACATGTCTACCGATTGAATAGAGAATCCCCAACCCAGTATCGAGTCCGCGGCCAGCATCCAATATCCAATCAGATTCAATTTGGATTTGGCCGGCCTGGCGCGGCCTGGCTAGCCCACCAGACAGAGCGCGGACTGTTCCAGAGCCCCTGGGTTGAACACGCGCCCCGCCCCGCCCCGCCCCGCCCCGCGCCGCCCCGCGCCGCCCCGCCACGCCCTAGTGGCGGCCCGCCCTTTATAACTAGGCCAGGGCAGGACGCCCTACTGGCCCTACGCCTGTGAGGTTGAGGGTGTGACGTTAGGGGCGCTCCATCGTGTTAAGATGCCACAGCAGGCTTCACCTCTCCAGGTCTGCGCCTGGAGGTAGGAGATCCACACCCGAGAGCACCTCGTCGGTGCTCACGCACGCAGCAGAGAATGTTGCGATGCGGATTTATTTTGCAGGCCGCGTGCATATGTTGGGCAGACGTAAATAGCCCGCGGCCAGCCTGGCTGCGGTGCTGTAAGCGGGGCGGGGCGGGGCGGGGCGGGGCGCCGAGCTGCTGGCCGCCGTCCAGGACCAGGTCGACGTGGGGCGGGGGCGGGGCGAGACGAACAGGCCGCGCGGGTGTTCCTCGGGCCAGTAGCGGCTGATTCGTGCTGCCGGTGCGGCACGGCGAGGCGCGCGCGCCTTCCCCTCGTCCCACGCGTGTCGCCCCGCGCGTCGTGTCTCGTGTCGTCTGTCGCCTCGTGTCGTGTGTTGGGGGTGACCCGGGGGTTGACCCGGGGGGTGACCCGGGGGTTGACCCGGCGGGTGACCGCATGCCAGGATGCCCCTGACTCAGGAGTGGGCGGTGCACGCCCAGCTGACCATTGGCCCCGCCGCGCCGCGAGGCTTCAGCATGCCGCCGCTGTCCGGACAGGAGGGCGTGCGCCTCGAGTGCTCGTGGCGGCCCTACCCGCCCGCCCCCGCGCCGCCCTCGCCGCCCTCGCCGCCCCCGCAGGCCACCAACCCCCTCTGCCAGCCGCACCCCGCCTACGGCTTCCAGCGCGGCAGCATCCTCTTCACCACCTCGCCGCCCCCGCGCTACTCGCCCACCCCCGCCACGGCTCACGGCCGCCAGGACTCCGGCTACAACAGCGAGCTGTCCGCCCCCGCGCCCTGGGCCGCCCCCGTCAAGAGGCAGCCGGCGGTGTACGGGCGGCGCTGCAAGAGCACCTGCAGCATCACGCTGTCTGCCGTGCCCTTCCAGCCGCCCCCGGAGCCGCCCCCCGCGCCGCCCCCGGCCGCCCCCGCGGCAGTCACCAGGGCGTGGAGGGACGCGGCCTCCCAGACGCAGGCCAGCGAGGAGAGCGCGCCGCCGTCCGACTGCTCCGGCACCAAGCCCGGCACCAGGCCCGGAGCCAGGCCGTACGGCGCGCGCCGCCACCGCACCCTGCCGCTGCCCGCCACCCTGAGGGAGGCCGTCCTCAGGGAGGCGCTGCCGCGCGGGGACGCCAACACCTGCTCCGACACGGACACCGACCAGGTGCGGCCCCGCCCCGCCACGCCACGCCACGCCCCGTCACTGCCTTCTCTCTCCCTCTTAGCGCCACGTGCCTCACGAAGAGCATGACGTGACGTCCCGACCCGACCCCTGGCCTCACGCGATGCGAGTGATACCTTGTTCGATAGGCGATGCACCGCGACCACCTTATCTCGCTACGCCACGCCACGCCACGGCGCTGCCCTTGACCTAACCCACCTCACTCCACCCAACGCCCCGCCGCTTCCTCTCAGTACAGTACACTCTTCATATCTTACTATCTAGCCCCAACTGTCATAACGTATGAACAAATCTGTTCATGTTACGAACGAAATCTGTGCATGATACGAAAATCTTTAACCGTCTTGCACTGTGAAAAAGAAATACGTACCCAGTTTTGGTGAGCCCTTTCCGAGAAACAGGGGAGAATTAACACCAGTTTCGGTATTCTGGGGGGGCCATTTTGAGAGCAAACCAAAATGATCAGGAGACTCTAATATGAATTTCCACATAATCCTCAAAATGAGTCAAAAAAATTACGAAACTGGCTTCAGGGCGGTGCTTCCCAAATCTCGTATTTTTGTTCCCGTTTCTCGGGAAGACCTCCCTAAAAGTGGTATTTCCTTTTACGGTGTGAGACGTTTCCAACTATGAGGCTTTTTATATTTTTATTTTTTGTTGTTCGCAGTATGACTGAATCGGTTCATGATACGAACGCCTTGAGTTGTTCATAACTATGACTGTTGCTTTTTCTGTTCATAGCATGACCGAATTGGTACACAACACACTTTGGATAAATTTGTTCGTAAGAAAATGAGAGTGTACATGTGCGATATGTGGGATGCTGTCAAACCGAGCGCCCCTGTCCCTGTGCCCGCATCGGCGCCATCCGCCAGTTGACAAGTGTCATACTGTCAAACAGCAGTATGCATCGCGTCATCCGCACTATGAGGACGTATCCCGTCCTGTTATCACTTTCCCACCGGTATCGTGCCGCCTCCTGAAACCTGAAACGGCGCCTGCTGTCACTTGGCCTCAGGTTGACGTCGACGCGGCCGCCCCGGACAGCCCCTTCCCTATCCGCCCTTCGCCTCTCCCGGCTCCCTCAGGCCCTCAGGCCCCAACCATAGCCGAACGCCAGCCAATCGGAAAGGAGAAGCATCAGATAAGGGCTCGGGTCGCGGCTCAAAAGCGCGCAAGCAACCCTAGCTTAAACATGAGTAACTCGTAGCGAAACTTCGACCGCTGGACCCTAGCCAGGGAACATTCGCTTCCCGCCCCACCGCCGTGTGCTGGCAGCCACACGCCTACGCAGACAGACAGACGTCCGCGCCGAGGAGCTCCACGCGTCGCTGAAACATCACCGTCCACACTTGTTTTCGAGATGGCAGCCAGCAGGTATACCGCGGCGCGGAGTAATAATTGAAAACGCTCTGACCTTAACGGTGCCGTAGTAGCACGCAGACGACGCTGGGCAAGTTATTTCAATCGCTGCCCCACCGCCCCCTCCCCTCGCCCCTTACGCGTGGTTAGAGAAGGCAGTGACGGGTCTGTGCGGCACCCCGCCCTGGTCATCACGAGCCAACGGACCGCTAAGGATTGTCTCCGACAGGCTGGCCGCTCGTCCGGGGCCCCGGCTCTACCCCAGGCTGTGGCACGCTCTCCTTCGGCGCCGCGGTGGTCCCAGGGACGGAGCCGGTCGCCGCGCCGCGCGTCGCCCCTGCGCCCTGGACCCGCCCCTGGCGTCGCCCCCGGAGAGCAGCGCAAGCCGCGCACCGTGCACATCGACGTGTACTGCACGGGCTCGGACGAGGACGGCGACGGGGACGGCGACGCGAGCAGCTCCGAGGACTCGGACCTGTCGCCGCAGACGGTGTTCGAGTCGGAGGGCGTGCGCGTGGTGCACTCCCGGGCCTCGCGCGACGCGCTGCCCCAGGCGCTGCAGCCCGCCGCGTCCCGGCGCGCCCAGAGCTGCCGCTACCCGCTGCGTGGCCTCGCCGCCGACCTGGCCGCCGACCTGGCCGCCGACCTGGCCGCCGACCCGGCCAGTAGCGGGGACTCGAGCTTCAGCTCGCTGTACCCGTCCCGCACCAACACGGAGCGCAGCGTGGCGAGCCTCGCCACCCTCTGTAGCACCACCTCGGGGCTGAGCATCACGGGCAGCGTCACCCAGAGCGACAGCTTCGAGTACGCCGACTCCATCGACCGCGCGCGCATCCTGGAGAAGGAGAAGTGCTGGGCGGCGGCCGCCGGCGAGCCGGACAAGCCGTGGCGCTCCCCGCAGATGGAGCGGCGCCGCCACCTGCAGGAGCAGCGCTTCCAGCGCTTCCTGGACGAGCACCCCCGACAGCCCGACCCGGACACCACCGCCGCCGCAGCCATCACAGCCACGAACACCGCCACGACCACCACGGACTCCGACTCCACCGCGGACACGGGCAGCGAGATGGCGTGGAGCTTCGGGCGGAACTCATCGGCGACCTCGTCGCGGCCCACCAGCGCGCTGGGCCGCACCCCCAGCACTGCGAGCAGCGGCGGGCTGCGGCGTGAGGACACCGTCCGACGCGCGCCCGCCCCCGCCCCAGCCCCCGCCACTCCACGGCCGCGGGCCGACCGGGAGAGCGTGCTGGCCAGGTTCACCCCGTCTCGGCCGGTGGGGCCGTTCGGCGGCAAGGCCTCTGCCTGCGTCGGCAAGCTGCCCGCCAGCGCCTTCGCGCCGTTCTGCGGCACCCAGCAGACGGCGCTGCGCTTCGGCACCGTCCTGGGGCTGCGCCGGCCCGGGCACCACGTGGGCCCCGCCAAGAACCCTGAGTGCTCGTGCGACAACTGCACGGCCTACTTCCGGGCCAAGGACCGAGACAGGTCGCAGGGCCGCGCGCGCTCCATGGACGGGGACTCGTGGGGCTTCCTGAGCATCACCCAGCCAATGCGGCCCGGCGCGGGGCGCGTGCCCGGCAGGGGGCTGTCCGTCCCCCCCAACCACCCCCTGCACCTCGACCTGGACTTTGACCTCGACCCTGACCTGGGTACACCGGTGTGACGGTCCTAACGGAATGCTTCGGCTGCTTCGCTCTTGTGTTTGTCTTTTGTTTTTCTATGCCTCCCGCAGCCTGGCCGTACCATGGTTGAATCATGTGTTGGGAGAGGGCATGTCATCATTCCGGTGGCATTAATGTAAGAGAACTCGATTACCTGTGAAATTGAGAGTTCAGTCAGGCTCAACCTGTGCAACCATAATTCATTCATGTATGTAATTTACGTTAAAACAAAACTGTAATTTTTAATTGCACTTCATGTGATGCTTTATTCTGTTGTATTCTGCAATATGGAAACACTTGAGTGCATGTCATGTCTTCGTTACTACTATTCATTCTGATAAGTACAATTTACAATATGATGTCATGGTGTTGGTCGTGGTTTTTAATTGAGGTGCAGGGAACTGGCAGTTGTCAGATGCATTTCAATGTAATTGTCTGGTTGTGGTGAGTTGTGCAGCTCAAGAGTGTTTCTTACTTTTTCATGCCCAATTGTTTTATGAAGGTACTAAGCTTTAAGATTTAATTCTCTGTTATCCAGGCACAAGCCAGTCTTTCTGAGTCCAGCCGAAAACTGGATCTCCTGAGGAAGTCTCTTGAAATGCGACGTGCTGAGTTGCCACCAGACTCACCAGCTGCAGCTCAACTGAAGAGGGAACTGCAGAATGCTCAGGCAGCAAGCCCCATACCTGTAACATACACTAGTCTGCAGCCATTCCGTGATGGGAATGACAAACCTCAGCAGCAAAACAACATAGGCACACGGTCGCAGTCTTTGAGCAGAGCTGCATTTGTCACTGGTAAACTGGAAGTAAGTGTCAACTTCAAATCTCTTGAAGCGGAGGATAATGTTTCGATGAAAAAAAACTCAATGAAATATTCTTGTACTAATTCCCTTTTTTTTCTTCTTTTTTTTTTCCTTATCTTAAGGTTCGATTAATGGGCTGCCAAGATTTGTTAGAAGAGGTTCCAGGCCGTTCAAGGAGAGACAAAGATTCTGCTTCAAGTCCTAGTGGAGATCTTAGATCATTTGTGAAGGGTGTCACTGGCCGAAGCTCTAGTAAATCCTACAGCATTAAAGATGAGACAAGCAGTGAGCATCAAACATTCTATGAATCCTCAATTTTGAAATTTCTTAAGTATCAGTCTTACTTTCCTTCTTTTTTCCATTAGATGAAATTATGGCTGTGATCAAGCTTGACAATCAAACAGTGGCACAAACAAATTGGCGTCCTTGTTCACAGCAAGCATGGGACCAGAGGTAAAATAATTTTTTATTTGACTGCTTGTTCATGTGTTAATGCTTTTCATTCCTTTTAGTATAATCTCATTTCTTACTATGTTGACTTTATTGTTTTTTTCAGATTTTCCATAGATCTGGATAAGTCTCGAGAGCTGGAAGTTGGGATTTACTGGCGAGATTGGAGGTCCCTTTGTGCCATCAAATTTCTCCGTCTGGAAGAGTTCATAGATGACATTCGCCATGGTATGGCATTGCAGCTGGAACCTCAAGGCCTTCTCTTTGCTGAGGTATTTCCTAATTTTTCCGAGATTTAAAAAAAGTCTTCTTTGAAGAAACAATTAAAATAACTTATTTTGCTAATCATTAAAGAAAAGATAGATGAATTTTTGATAAATTGGAACTTATTACGAATTAAAGTGCAACATTTCTTATTTCTTAACAGATTAAGTTCCTCAACCCTATGATCTCAAGGAAGCCTAAGCTGCGAAGGCAAAGGAAGATATTCAAACAGCAAGTGAAAAACTTCCCAAGGGCAACACAGATGAATATCAATGTTGCAACATGGGGTCGCTTGCTGAAACGGTCCTCTCCATCAATTCAAAACAACAACAGCCATGGAAACTCACGCTCCACATCTGAAAGCCCACCATCAGGTCGGTTTGTCCGACAACTGAAGCTGGGAGAAAATGGAAATAGACTCTTGAATGGTGGATTTCTCAGCTTAAATTTGTATTGTATTATAATGCATTGGGATTTTTTACTATTTCAAATAATTTAACCATCAGAAAGAAACCTTAAAGCCAAAAGGGTTCTTGAAAGAACGTTTCCTCTTCTTCTCACTTATTCCAAATTTTGTTGATTGCAGGAGTTGAGCCTCTGGACAGCAATTTAGTAGAAGACAAAGCTGAAGCCCCAGGTGAGGCTCCTGATCCTCAGACTGCAGGCCTGTCTGGTGCTCGCCCTCTTGGACTGGGTGTCGCAGTTCTGCCACCTCTCCCACCTGATGTAACTTCGAACCAGTTCACGCCATCCAACATGGCTCACAAGAAACGTAACTCACCTCTTCCTACTCCTCCTCCGCCTCCCAGGCTTGATCCTGAGGTAAGCATACATCTCTCTTTAAATAAAAAGAATGGTTGGGATGCACTGTGCAGATGTTTCTGTCCTGTCTGTCCCTGTACTGTCCTCTTGTGTTCCTGGATTGTATTGATGAGGCTTGTGGAATTGTGGTACACATGACTTCATTGGTGTTATTTTTCACAACTTTGACGCGACTTTTAATTTTTGGTTGTGTATATTTTTACTGTTTTGTTCTATTATTCTACTTAACTTGATGATCTGTTGTAGATTATATATCCTAATGAATTCTATTTAAAAGCATTCAAAGTGCAAAATTGCTCAGATGTTAAGAGAAAAATATTAAATTTGATTGGGTATTTGTCTTCAGTGATGGTTTTCCTTTTGTTCTTTCTCTTTTATTTTAGAAATCTGTTGTTTAATTATGATGGACCTATCTTTTCTTCCGTGTGTCCACTATACTTGAAGAAGCACTGCACCTCCTCCATGTCAGAAAGCACAGTAGTTGCACTTATTTATAGTTGCAGAATGCACTTCGGGAGTTTGACTTCCTGCATCAGGAGGGATCTCCTGATCTGCTTCACCGACACAGTGGGCCACTTATCCGGCCCCTCTCGATTCCCGGCCCCGATCAGCAGCAGCCTGCTCACTCAAGTCATCAACGCTCCCCTTCACCCCAACCCGTCGTAGAATTCCCACAGGACGAGGTATCACTGAATGTGATTGCAGACTTTGGTTGCAAGCTCCCTTCGGCATTGTGTTTATTTGTTTTTTAAATATTTCTGCATGTGTGTTCAGCATCTTCTTTCAGAGCATGATCGTAGTTGTAGTGCTGTTTCTTCCTGGAAGCCTCTTTTACAGCTTAGAAATCCTTGCAAGCTGCAAATTGTGTTTTAAGGTAGTTCTCTGATTTGCTGACTGGATTTTGTTTCACTTGAACTTCTATTGCTTTTATGGTCCTTAATATATAGATTAGTAAAAGCCTTGTAAAGGAGAATGAATGAAATGAAAATGCAAGTTTGTTTTGAAGTGTACCGCAGCACATCTTAAAGCTGAAAAGAGTTAAAAATTTCCTGCTTTTATTCTGATTGAACCTAATAGTGTTGTCTCAAACTTGATTTTAAAGTCAAAGGCAGTTCCTCTTTTTACACTTGAAGCTTCATCCTACTCTCCAAATCTTCTCACTATTCAAAAGTAAATGGCATCGCGATATCGATTTTGCTCGTATTATTTGAGTGGGAAATAAAAATATCATTTAATTATAATCTATAAACCAACATCAAAATTTTTGAAGCTGAGATGTGGCAAGAAAAATTATTTCTGTTGTCTTAGACAGTGCACAAAATAGATTTTCTTGTTTTGCTGTATGTTGGTATATTATTGCTGTTGTGGCCTGTGAATTTAAAAAAAAAAAGATGTATGTGTGTGTATGATTTGTTAGTTTTGCTTGCCTGGATATTTTCTTTCTTCTTTTATCCTCTCCATCTTGAGTATGCAACTCTATTGGATATATCTCATTTGATGTATGTGTGCTATTGCTATGAGAAATGTTCCTTTCTTTTGTTTGCATGATCTGTGTTTGAAGTAAGACCGCTGATAGGGGAACCAAGGACATTTGTGCTTTTCATATGTTTCAGTTTCTCAGTGGATAATATTTCTCCACAAAATATTATCTTATGAAGTAAACTCATTTGTTTGCAGGTTGTATATGATGAGCCTGAGGTCCCTAGACGCCCGGCGGCTCGTGGCCTTGAATATCGAGACAGTGCTTATGAATCTAGAAGACACTCTCAATTTACTGGAATGTCTTTAGAAAACTTCCGTTTACTCAGTGTGTTGGGACGCGGTCACTTTGGAAAGGTAAGCTTCAGTACCTGAGACCTAAACGCTTTCCATTTCTATTTCCTTACTTGTTTTAACCGGCTGTTTGTTATAGATATTTCCAAAGCTGTTAACCGTTTCATTCATAATCTGTTTCATTTCAGGTGATACTTTCACAGTACCGCAACACAGGAGAATACTTTGCCATCAAGGCTTTGAAGAAGGGTGACATAATTGCTCGGGATGAAGTGGAGTCACTCCTTTCAGAAAAACGAATCTTTGAAGTAGCCAATCAAATGCGTCATCCATTCCTTGTAAACCTGTTTGCCTGCTTTCAAACAGAGGTGAGTTTGACTCCTTCATGTAGCATATTTAGCTGAATTTTTGGTCCCACCTGCATTTAAGAAATCTGTAATGGTATGACGTAAGTCTTTCATTGTTAGCTGTTATTTTGCAGTTATGTGAACCACACTATTTTTTTCCAGGGTCATGTTTGCTTTGTCATGGAGTATGCTGCAGGAGGAGACTTAATGATGCACATTCACGCCGATGTATTCTCTGAACCCCGTGCCATTTTTTATGCAGCTTGTGTCGTGTTAGGTCTGCAGTACCTGCATGAAAGCAAGATCATCTATCGGTTAGCAATTTTTATTTTTTGTAAATCTTGTCGCTTTTGTTTTTTGTGCTTTTGTTGTTTTAATGAAATTTTAATAATGTTTTACAGTGACTTGAAACTGGATAATCTTCTACTGGATACAGAAGGTTATGTGAAAATTGCAGATTTTGGATTGTGCAAAGAAGGTATGGGCTTTGGGGATCGGACAGGAACATTCTGTGGCACTCCTGAGTTTCTGGCTCCAGAAGTTCTCACTGAAACTTCGTACACTCGTGCTGTGGACTGGTGGGGACTTGGTGTGCTCATATTTGAAATGCTGGTTGGTGAGGTGAGTGAAATAAAATTATTGTAAATGAGAGTAATTTACCTGAAATTTTTTTTCATTTATTTCTGTTTGTTTCTTAATGGTTTAGTCACCATTCCCTGGGGATGATGAGGAAGAAGTGTTTGATTCCATCGTCAACGATGAAGTACGCTACCCACGCTTCTTATCGCTTGAGTCCATAGCAATAATGAGGAGGGTGAGTTTAAAATGCTTTCATGAGTTATTTAATTGGTGGTATTGTATTCAAACATTTATTTTATACTTGCTTGTTTTTCATGAGCAGCTGCTGCGAAAGAATCCAGAGCGGCGCCTGGGTTCAAGTGAAAGAGATGCTGAGGACGTGAAGAAGCAAGCATTCTTCCGCCATATAGCTTGGGATGATTTGTTATTGCGCAGGGTGAAGCCGCCGTTTGTTCCCACTGTTGTAAGTATAATTGAAAGTAACATAACATATGACATTATTAAATTTAAATCAATCTCATTTTTAATTTTCTTCTATTTCAGTCTTGTTCTGAAGATGTCAGTAACTTTGATGAGGAATTTACATCAGAGAAGCCTCAGTTAACTCCGCCTAAAGAACCAAGACCATTAACTGATGAAGAACAAGGTTTGTTCCGTGATTTCACTTACATGGCTGACTGGTGTTGAAGGACGAATGGCTTCAACCTATACGTATAATTTTTGTGTGTACCACTTTACTCCAAAGTTTACTCTGTTAATGAATGATTATGACTCTTGCTGATGTTAAATCATGTATGGCAATCAGCATTTTGTATCAGTTTCAAAAGCGATTGTCATACACTTCATCGTTTTAATAGGGGTTAAAGAGTCTTCATAGACTGGGTTAAGTAAGTGTCTGATGCTGACAGACACATGAAAAAGTTTGGCCCCATCAGACATGATCTCAGTGGCTGTCTTTGAGTGAGCAGCTACAATCTACTTATGAAGTGTTGAAGTGGAGAGGTGAGCCATAGAGTAGTCTCTGTGATAGACTCTTTTGAGTCAGAGAAGTGCCTTGGAGCAGACAATATCTCATTTGGAGCAGTACCTGAAATGTTATTGCTTTTAATGAGTTTGTGGTTTAGTTATTTTGAAAACCGTGTTTTCCATTTCATAATACAAACTAGTATTGTTTTACTTTATTATCACTTCCCTGTACACTTGTATATAAATTGTATATTATCAGAAATTGGTTATTGCTCACTTGTGAAGTACATATAGTAATAATTAGCAGCATAAATCCATTGAGGGAGGAGCTATGCTGTATACTCTGCATTGCTCTTTTAAAAATATGAATTTTATGGAGCCGTCACTTGTTCTATTTCATGTTTGTGGAAGTATAGTTTGCTTTTAATTAAAAGTACCTTTGATTCAGTAACGGTGCTTGTGAGCTCCGCAGTTTTAATGTGTCTTTTTAACTATCATGCCATTGAAGGGAAGGCATCCCAACTAACTAGAACATTATTGTATATGAAATGGTCACCTATCATTAAGCCATGATTTTTTTAATACTTTTATTCTTTGCTGAGCTTTAGCCTTAGCAGTTTTACAAATTTGTATCATTATTGTTTAAAAGTGAAATCTTGTATGATTAGAGATCATTTTGCAAATACATATATATTATATTATACATATTTTTAAAATGCATTTTCGATTCAAAGGCTTGTAAATTAGATTATTCGTGCCTTTAATAGACTGATATGTGTGCTGCTTACAATGGCTCATTTATAGTTTTCCCTCCAGTATGAAATTAGGTGGTATCAGGGTTTAAATTTTTGAACTTCTGCTTCAAGCTAGACCAGCATTTACAAAATGCAAAATATCAGGGTTAGTTGGTGTGATTCTGACCTTACCTAGTGTGAACCAAGTCGGACCAGTTGTCACACTCAAAGCTGAAAGCAAATCTATGCTACACAGGGCATCACATATCACAAACTGTATGAATGATTAATTTGGACTGAATTAGTGTATGGCTTAGCAAAGGGTTTTAACTTTCTATGTGGAGCAATAAAAACAGACGATAAATTTTAAATTTCAAGTGCCACTGTTTTATGTTTTCTAAAGGTGGGTTTTATGAAGTGCTCAAAATAATTTGAAATGGAATCTCCAACAGTGTTGCCATTAACATTCCGTTGAAAATTTTGTCAGCTGGCAATGTTGTTGGCTTTCTTTCCCTTTCTACTTTTACTATATGTTGCAGGCATATCAATTGTATGGATTAAGCCCAGATTGTATTTTTTTTTAACAGAAGATATTTTTTGAAGGGAAAAAAACCACAACTGATTGTTTATTTGTCCTCTGGTCCTCTCCATTTTGTGGGAGTGAAAGTGATACTTGTAACATGTTGCTATCTTTGTTTAAATCCGATTTGAGCACAGCTGTTTGTAAATACCCATCTTAGAATGGAAATAACTGTGTTCTTTTCCTTTTTGGTTAATTGCAAAGAGCCCCTTTTTTTTCATCAATTTTGTTTGCATGTATGAGTGTCTGAGAAAATAGAAATTGAATGTATATGTTCGTTATGTTTCTTGAAAGCAGGCGATGAATTGTCATGTTACAATGTACAATTTTCAAATCTAATCTTGATTTACTAGTGAATACAAACACAGAGCCTTAATTATGCGTCCTTGTCAGACTAGCCTTGATGTCTACTCAACCACAAAACAAAGATTTATATCTTTTCATGCTTTGAAAGGCTTCTTGTTTGTTCTTGTATGTGTGATGTGAAATTAATTAAAATGGCACTCTGTTTTTGTTCCGTTTTTCATGGGAGCTGTTTGAAAATGATGAGTGACTATTGCGTTTGTGATGTAATGATTTAAAGCACTAATTAGATGTAAGTGTATAAGATCATACTTCAAAAGAGATGCTAAACGTTCTTCCTATTTTAGATATTTCTCACTAACTAGTATTTGGCTTGGTAGCTGATCTGATCTGTATTCAGTTCCTTTTGAGGAAAAAACATACATAAGCATAGAATATTTTTAAATTTGATTTTAAAGCTCTTGAACTCCCTCCAAGCTTAGAAATATTTAAAGTATATAGTTATCTACATCAATTTCTTTTTCAATCACCCTGTTCTCGCATTATATTTTTTTCTTTTCGAGTTGTGATAGAATTGTTATTTATTGTTGTAGAAAGTGAATGTTGCAGGCCAAACCTGTGATCATTGTTTCATTTTGGTGTGATCCTTTCAGAAAAATGTTACCGTTGTGCCTTAATTTATCTATGAATCTTCATCCTTACGTACTGCCTTTCTAGGGAACAATATTTATTGCCATGGAGCTAAGCTTTTCATTGAAGTTTTGTTTTAAAATTAAATTATATCCTACTAATGGTTGTGTTGTGATTGTAGTAAGTACATAATTGTGTGAAACCTGATAACGTAATCTTCACATATGAAAGTTATTGATATGTTTATTGCTCATGTTGAAAATTTTTATTGTTACAATTCAGCCTGGTAATGAACCATACTGGACATTAATAGCATAACTGTTGAACATGTGTTACAATATACAAAGCATTCTCTTGAATGCCATGTGCGTCTAGAATGTAGTGCCAAAAATCCTTTGTCTGTTTACCTGCAAATAAATTGTTTCTTTGTATCTTGCCCGCTTGTACTCTTCGTTTTAATATTGAATGTTCTTGCTGGCCTGTCTCATTTCTATGCATTTCACTGTGTGAAAAACTATTGTGCAAACAAGTTTGTTTCTCTTCAGGCATTTAAAGCTTTAGATATTGATAGAAACTTGTGTGCAAGGCACCAGTGCAATAAAGAAGCCCGATCATAATTACTGGGCCGTTTTCTGACAGCTTTGTAAATATTTTGAGAATTGTTAATAAAACTTTGAGCTGTACTCTATACAAATGTTTCTTTATTTCTCCTTTACAAACATCTTATCAGTTCTGAGTCCGTCACCGCTGAGTCCGAACCGACGCACTAGGTTTCCCAGCCCGATAATATCCTCGCACACAACACAGTACGCGGTGATCGCAACACGTCCTAAGTTTAGAACAAAGACAACCAGTAGGAAAAATCCTGGGGAGTCTCTTACTTAACCTTGTGTTGTTCGCGGCTACTGATACGGTAGCGTACCACAGCATCTCTGTTATCTGTCGCCTGGTAAACTGCTTAGGAGGAATCATCAGAGCTTACCGCTCATTCAGGAGGACGAGGACGAAACCAAGAGACACGAAACGTATTGCAAAGGTGAGTGAGTGTGCAGTCAACTCGTATGGCCGATCATAGGAGTCTCTGGTTAGATAAATAGGCGCTACGTGGAGTTAGGAGGTGACTGGGGGAGAGCGTTGACACTCGCAATTCAAGTTCCAAACTCTCGCTACTCATTTTCAAATTTTGAAACAGACGAAATTGCCCCACGCATCGCTTTTATTGTGCAAGGGAAGCACTGAAAGTCGTTGCGTCGCGAATTCTGAATTATACACAACGCAGCATCGCTATTCCGCAGAACCATGGACATGGAGAGGGCAATGCGCGCGGTGTCCAGCAGGCTGGGACGCTTCCACGCCGTGTACTGCACGCTCCTCAGCCTCGCCTACGTGTACCAGGCCCTCTTCAACTTCACGTATGTCTTCACGACGATGAGGAGCGAGCACAGGTGAGCTGCAACTGACAGTGCTCGATATTCCTACACTGCACCGCTTTTCAAAAGGTGGCGGCGGTTGTCGCCGTCACTTCGGGGACACTACATGGCAAGTGTTTATTTTTTTAAATTTCATCTCCAGGTGCTTCATTCCTGAGTGCGAGTCACTTGAGACAACTGAAATGCAGCCGCCCTGGCTGGAGACGGCTATCCCGGCTATCCCGCGGGCGGGGGCGGCGGTGGGAGCGGGGGCGGTCGCGGACGGCTGGGGGCCGGAGCCGTGCAGCCGCTACGCGCCGCGCCCCGCCGCCCTGACCGGCGAGGTCTTGGGGTGCCCCCCGGGGCTCTTCTCCAACGTGAGCGTGCAATGCGAGCAACGCGTGTTCCCCAACAAGGATCTCTCCATCATGACCGAGGTACGCAGAACATCAAAACCCACGTTCTGAAACAAGTCAACCAAGACAAAGATAGAGTAAAAAATATTTTTGGGAAACCATTTTGTGGTCACTGTGATGAATGTGTGTCGTGATAGGTCTCAAACAAATTTCAAATGAAAAAAAAAACAAAAACGGAAGGAAAGACCATCCTTTAATTCTGGGTAGGGTTGTTCCTGAATGTGGCAATTTTTTTTTTCTGTGCCGGCGATCCATCGCTGTCACCACCCCTTCTTTCTGCCCTGCCCTGCCCTGCCCTGCCCTGCCCTGCCCTGCCCTGCCCTGCCCTGACGCCGCCTC
>CABIKL010000805.1:0-17500 GCA_902196195.1 Aptinothrips rufus | reverse complement strand
AGGGGCTCGTACTGCAGCAGTAGCTCCTAACCTGACATATTGTCACCTCCTGCCTGGTGTCGCAGTGTAGTGCATGCAGTGCTCAGGAGAGAATCTACAATGGGCGATACCCGGGGTTTATGACTCGGCTCGGCAGCTGTCCGTCGAGTCGTGCACCTGTAGCAGAGCTTGCCCCCGCCCCGCCCCGCGCAGCCGCAGTGTCCCCTGCAGTCGTCTGCAGAAAACGCAAAGAAATGTGCAGGTCGTGCAACGAGAATGCGCGCTCAACAGATACCTACGCTGTAAAACGCTACTGGGACCGCAGGCTGACGTCTCGAGGTATCTGCCAACTCTGTCATTTCAGATAATTCTCAAATTAAAGGTCGGTCACTTCGGTTCTTGTTATTTTTTTCTTCTTTCTGCCAGGAGGCTGGTGGGGTTGGGGGTGCACATTCCTCACCTCCCCGTGGTGACACTCACTACTGCACACGGGTTCGACGTCTCCATCACTCTCTTCACCGGTACGGCACGGTATCTCTCTTTCTCTCTCCGCCGCACCCACTTCCCTCCGGACCGGGCCTGGAGTCCGGAGATGGCCACCGGAGCCGTTCGATTGTGATGGCGTGTTTTGACTCCGGAGCCATCGGAGCCGGAGTGTGTCTGCAGCATGTTATCGACGCCGCTGCCCGCCGCCCTCCGCCCTTTGTTTGTCTCCGGAGGACATCTTCCTCCTGTCCTGTCCTGTCCTGTGTTGCTCCTCTGATACCGCACTCCCATTCTTCCCGACGGCCGTGACAAATTTTCGCAATGGGGCGCGCATTCTGTAAATATACTATACTGTTGCCTTAAGAATCCAGGCAAAGTACGCCGCGAAGGAAGTTAATGGTGCACAGCTCTCACTATGCCATATTTGATTATTAGTCGATTATTAGTATTGTAATATTTTCGAGACTAGTCAATTCTAAATCTGGCCTGCCGAGCCTGCTTCAAATTCAGGTAGAGTCAGTATGGGTAGTAAATGCACATGGTAAGAACTGAACGCCCATTTGGGGCCGATATTTGAACCCAAACCTTGCACGTGACCACTCTTATGAGATCATGACGAGCATCTGAGACGAAATAAGTCTTCATGCAGAGGTCACGGGTTCAAATACTGGTTCCAGAGGGGTGTTCAGTTTTTACCATGTGCATTTATTACCCACACTGACCCTACCTTGCCGACCCCATGCACGAGAGTCGTCCGCTCCTCCACACCGGCGGAACGTCGGCACGTCAGCACGTGCTGAGCTCACCGATCGCGAAAGCCAGTAATGTCAATCCGATTGCACAGATGGATCGCCCGAGACATTTTTGAAGTCTCAGCATGACTGGTTTTCCTCTTTTGATCGGTCTAGGAGATCAAGCTTGAATGAGTTTGCGCGGGTAGGATAGCGATGACGTCATCGTCGATAGTGGAGGTGAAGAGCCACGGTCTGCACCCAGTAGAGCAGCCAGTACAGTTCATTTCAAGGTGGCATTCAAATATCAGGCGTGCCAATGAATGGTGCCCCGCTTGCCTCGTGACTCGCGGTGCGGTGTGCGCACTCTGAAACGGACTATACAGAGCACAGGACCCGCGCGGCGGTGACCTTGACCATGGCGGCGCGGCGGACTGGAGGGAGGGAGGGGGGGGGGGGGGGGCTGAGGAATTCTTCGGATGGCTGAGCCAAGCCAGCCATGGACCTTCCAGCGCCGCTAGAGAGCCTGGAAGGAGAGAGAGAGAGAGAGAGAGGCGACAACTGTCATGGCGGCAGCTGGCATATGTGAAATTCGCTGGGGATTGATCTGTGTCCTCCTGTCAAGCCCACTGTCATCAGAAAGATGTCAACTCCCTCCTTCCAGGCTCTCTTAGCACAGCAAGCGGCAGCATCATTCTTTGCTCCGAAAGAAATTTCCTCGTATTACATTTGATGTATTTGACAGAAATTTCGGAAGACTAAACTACCTTAATCTGAGATTGAAATCTCTCTGTGTTGCGGTATGTATTTCATTCGCAGTTGACTTCATATATTTTTATCAAGTGTCATCTTTAAACTGAACCTAGCTCGCGTCTTTCCTCACCCCCTCCTCCCCCTCCTCCTCCTCCTCCTCTGGCCCTGCTGCGGTTCACCGAGGGCCGCGTATGTCGCAAAGTAACCGCGATGTAAAGCGCCTCGCTGTGGCTGTATGGAGCCAAAGGAAAGAAGAGGTGGTTGGGGGGGGGGGGGGGGGGGGGGGGGGGAGATGTCAGCTCCAGCCAGCTCCTCCATCAACCGGATGTTTACGACGGAATAGGGACGCGCCGGGCTGAGATGGCAGTACAGGTTATCTGGGAGTAAGTAGCCACAGGTACAGGGCGGGACAGGACCGCCCGGGCCGGGCAGGGCCCCCGGGGGGTAGTAGGGCCGAGCAGGCGGAGGCGGGTCCAACCCATGTCATGTCGTGTTGTTGTCGACAAGGTGCTCCCCGTGGAAATGGACCCGACACGACCCGAACCGACCCGGCCCGCACTGTACCGACACAATGCGTGTTGTCGCTGGAGCTGGAGCTGGAGCTGGAGCCACCGGGGCTTGACGTGGGCACGCGCGCGAAGGCCCGGACCTCGAGTCGCCCGCCCCGCCCTGTTTCGATCCCCAGTAGACTCCAGCGGAGAAGTATTTTCGTCTGATTTTCGTCGATTTTCATAACTAACTCTAATCCTGCGAAAGCCAATGAATATCATTGCCCACTGTGAACTTAATTCGCCCCGGTGTAATAAGTTAAAGATTTTATTTTTATTTGTCTTAATTATTTCAAAATAATGCATGGAATATGGTGAAGGTGAAGGCCTACCTCCGGGGTGACGTGTCAGTAGCCGAGCCCCCTAAGAGCTGCAGCCCGGCCGAGTGGCCGAGCACACAAAAACCAAAACTCAGAATCTGGGGCAATTCACTAAGGGTAAAAAAATATTTTTGGACGTGATTTTGAGACTTAATCTAAAACGCGTTTCGAAGGTTCCTGATCTTTTTGGAATAGGTCCCAAAATCACCACCCGAATTTTTTTTACGCTTGGTTTCTGGGTTGAGTTGCCCCAGATTCTGGGTTTTTTGTTTTTTTCTGTGAGGTCTAGTGTGGCAGAGCAGGGGCCCGGAGCCCGGAGCCACTTGCCTCACATTAATGCGACACATTCCTCGGCAGCGAGGCAGGCAGGCAGAGCCGAGGCCAGCTCGAATATCAGCACACCTCAGCGACTGAGCGTGAGCGTTCTTAGAAGAGCTGCTCTGCTCCGCCATCTACTAAGTTTCCTTTACTGTAGTGCCTGTTCGACCCAAGATGCCGAAACTGGAGATTTCCTCCAGGGCTTTGTTTTTTAAATTCGTTCAACTTCGCGCGCGTGGACTTAACGGCCGACCGCTCGCTGCCGAGCTGCAAATGGGGGGGGGGGGGAAGGGGGAAGGGGGAAGGGGGCAGGGGGGGGGGGGGGGGTGGCAGTGCGGCCGCCCGGCTGCTGAGCGGCGCTAGCCGTGGAGCTGTGCTCGCCCGCCAGACTGCGATGTGCGTTGGTTTGCCTGCTCTTCGGGGGCCTCGCAGCAGCAGCATGTGCTGGCGTCCTCTCCTCTCCTCTCCTCTCCTCTCCTCTCCTCTCCTCTCCTCTCCTCTCCTCTCCTCTCCTCTCCTCTCCTCTCCGCGGTGTGCAGACGCCCTTCTCTTCAAATCTGACCCGGCGATGACCTTGCCCGATATGTGTACAGACAGACGTCTGATGCCATTGCGGTGAGAGATTACCGAGGTGAAGCACTTACTGGGGGCGGTGCGTAAGTTTACGTCCTTGTCGTCTGCAGACAGAAGAAGTGGCACACAGTACCTCTTCCCTCCGGTCCTGCCTCCTGTACATGCTTCGTGCGTCGCTGACACATGATACCACTTTACGGTCAATTATACGTCTATGCAGTCCTCGCCGAAACTTTCGATCAAAATACAATGCCTTCGAACGTTTCCAAGCTCAGCGTGAACTATGATGGAAATTAATTGTTATTATTATTCTCATACCGGTGTAAGTCCTGAGTCGAAATATAACGCTGAAATATTCGGTCGGATCGGTGTCCGAGCCGGGGAAGCCACCCCCGCACAAGGTCGTTCCCTCTCTCTCCCTCTCTCGGGTGCAATACTCGCTGTCCAGCTCCTTTCATTTCCGGCGGACCGTACCGGTCAGCCCACGAACAGGTTTAGTTACTGCTGCCCCCCCCCCCCCCCCCCCCCCCCCCCTTTATGACGATAGCCGCTCTTTCCCTTTCTTCTCGTCGCACCTGCACGCCCGGTCGCTGCCGTTACGAGCTGTGACGTCATCACTCGGCGTCGCGCGCTGATTTGTTATTGCTCCCAGGTGTTATCACGGCCTCCTACGCGGAGCACTGTGGCGTGGCGTGGCGTGGCGTGGCGTGGCGTGGTGGGAGGGTAGGTTGCCCCGCCGTGCACCGGTACGTGCAGTTTGCCAACTGCGAGACCAGAAAAGAAAAACAAGCCCCAGAACTTAACCCAGGGATAACAAATATTTGAAGGGCATTTTGAGACGTACTCTAAAATGATCAGGAAAGCACGAAACTCAACTTGGATTGTCTCGTAATGATCTTGAAAAATATTTGTTTACTCCTGGTTTCTGGTTTGGGTAGATCCAGAGTCTGGGTTTTGATTTTCCTGTGCGGCTCGTGCGTGCACCGCCTTGAGGCCGCGCGTCACCCGCTGGCCAACACAAGTGGCCCGCCTCGCACCTGCTGAGGAGAGCAGGAGCTCTGCAGCGCCACGCCGCGCCGGGCTGTAACAGTTGACAGCTCAGTTGACAGCTCGGCTGACAGTCACTCCGTCGCGACGCACTCTCTGTTACATTTGAAAGCCAGTGCCTTCCTATGATTGAGGGAATCTTCCTCCCTGCACGATGCGGCGCCGCCGGACCAGAATAATATTTCATTGTTTTTATTCTCACGGTCTGTCAGGTGGGGGACGTGCGAGTGAGACGGAGTCTTGTGGAGTGTGTGCGAGTGCGAGAGAGACAAGCAGCTGAGAATCTCCGCCCGTGCATGTCTCTCGCACTCACACTGCCTTCGTAAGACTCCATCTCACTCGCACGGTGCCAGAACGCCCCTATTCTCGGTACCCACTTTTAGAAGGGGACCGCGAGGAACCCTCCGCCCTCGCCTCGCCTCGCCTCGCCCCGCCTCTCCTCATCGGGTTCGATGCCTTCAGGCTACTCCACCCTGACCTACGCCTGGTATCGGCTGTGGTGTGTCTGTATCGGCAGAAGCCCTAGTTCGATCTGTGGTTCTGCTGCTAGTTCGGCTCGACTCCTTGCTGACGTCGCGAGTAGCTCCCGAGCGTGGAATCCCTGGATGCTCGAGGGTTAATAACAGCCCCATCTATGGCATTAAATCGTTTTTATTTCGCCACCCTCACAGTTGTAATTAACTTTGCGTTGCGCTAAAAGAGTAGGAATGAAGTTCCCCGCGGCGAGGGCGAGCTTTCAAAGGGCAGCTCAGTGGAATAGCCCTGGGATCGTGCGTAACGCGTGGAAAAGGAGAAACAAATTTGAAATGGTAATCTCGGTATTTGAACGCATGACAAAGCTGGGGGCTGCCAGACTGCGGACATATCTAGGTCAAAAGGTCAAAGGGTTCGATTTGCACTCCTCGAGGTCTGGTCAGTAGTTCTCTTCGCCACGCAGTTTGGCCCAGTCAGGCAGGTCAGCAGCATGTCAGACTCCCGTCATCCCTGGACCACGTGAATGGCTGTCACCTCTCCCCCCCCCCCCCCCCCCTCTCTCTCCCGCGGCCCGGTGCGGTCGGGAGGGGAGTCGATAAAAGGCCGGCCGGGAGGAGGCCGCCAGCCAGTCGAGCTAGTGCCGCAGAGCAAACCGTGTCGCTTGTTCGCCGAGAGCCGAGCCGAGCCGAGCCGAGCCGAGAGTCTGTCAAGTTACGCGCGCTTCTATCCGCCCGCCCACGCACCCGTTAGTGAGCCAGTTGGGAGCGGACGCCGGTGTAGTGCTTGTGTGTCTCGACGTGCTTGTCCACGTCCAACGCCTTGAGGATCTATTCTTCGCGCTGTTGATCGCCGTGGAGCCGAGCCAGCCTGCGGGTAAGTCGCTCTCAGAGGCTGCGCTCCACCTGGAGCGATGCCATGGGTATACGCGACCAGCTGGTGAAAGTGAAGTGTTGCCTGGCAGGCAAGACCAGACGGAGCAGCCTGGGAGGAGGGGGGGGGGAGGGGGCAGCTGCACAGCTGCAGTGCGGCTGGAGGAGTGTGCGGAGGGGCCGTACGGACTCCAGCTGACCATCTCAGTACCTTTACTGCTGTGAGGCCGTTCAGTGAGCATCCTCAGTGGATGCACCAGTACACTTCATTCATTTCTATCGCGAGCTGAGTTAGAAAGTCGTGCCCCCCTCCCCCCTCTCTCCCTCTCGCTCTCACAGCTGCGTCACGGCCTTGTTGAAGTAGGCCAAATGGCGAAGTGAGGACGTTATGATTTCTCTCTCTCTCGGGGCTGTCCATCCTCTTGGCATTGTGCTGGACAGAGCAGGGCCAGGGCCAGCAGGGTGAGCCAGTCGCCAGTCGATCGAGGCTGCTGCTGTGCTGTGCTGTGAAGTGAAGCACACTCCTGCCCTCAATCGATGGTGGGGTGGAGCGACAGAGACAGAGAGAGCGAGTCGCGCCGAGCGGAGAGTCACGGCGGGGCGGGACGTCACAATCTGCTGGCCTGGGATGGGATGTGATAATACTTGCACAGAGTGTTAATTCGTAACACATCTGACATGTATTTTGTGAAAACCAATGGCAGGAGTGATAAGAAGAATGTGCACACAACGTGTGTTAATTGTTATCACTCCCGCCATTAGTTTCCAGAAAATGTATGGCGGGAGTGTTAATTTTTAACACAATCCATGCGATAAGCATCACATTGCAATTTCCAGTGTGGAACGGGATGAGGATGAGGCTAGCTGGGGATGTCCGCAGAGCGTTGTGGTTGTGACTAATCAGCCAATAAGAAAAGCTCTACACCGATTATTTTGAGCCAGTTGCATCGAACGTTAGGTTCAAAGCACCGCCCCTGCTCCCCGCTGCCCCCTGCCAATGTTTTGAACCTGTGACCAGAATGAATTTACCGAAATGAATTGTGATATTTGAGTATGGTGGCTTCGAGTAATGGCTCCGGCGAGCACAATCTTCCCTCCCCTGCTCTTGCAATGTTTCTTTCGAATGCTGGAGCCCAGGCGTATGGTTTGTTTTCGTTTCTGGACTGTCTTCTCACTTATCGTGGAATGTTTGGAATCTTGTGCTCCGGGCCGGGGGCGCTGCGCTGGACCGGGGCTACTCGGCTCGCCTCCAGATACTAAGCGCCGCTGCCGGGCCGGGCCGGGCCGGGCCGTGGTTCTGATAAGCATGAGGGGCCTAGCGACGGGACGGGACGCGACTAGAGGGCCTGGAAAGAGAGAGAGGCGACAACTGTCATGGCGGCAGCGAGCTTGGCGGCCGCTTGTATCCAGCAGTACAGTAAACTCCCGCTATAAGTGGACTCGTTATAAGTCGGGTTTTGGATACCGGCCCTCTCGGTTCGCAGGTTTACACGCCGCTCCCCGAGGACCCGAGCTCGCGCGAAGACAATGCGAGAACCCTAGGGGCTCGACCAGGCCATAAAACTATGAATGCACTATGAATGCGAGTGCGACCCAAGCAACATCTGGAAACTTTTCTGGGCTCTTCGCTATAAGTCGGGTCGCTCCCCCAAAATACCCACCTTATAGCGGGAGTTTACTGT
This sequence comes from Aptinothrips rufus, assembly GCA_902196195.1. Classification (NCBI taxonomy): domain Eukaryota; kingdom Metazoa; phylum Arthropoda; class Insecta; order Thysanoptera; family Thripidae; genus Aptinothrips; species Aptinothrips rufus. Next base: position 9,720 of record CABIKL010000805.1, on the reverse strand, counting down.
ATCCAGCTGGGGGCAGCGCATGCGCAGTGCCTCGCTACCTGGGTGCGCGGCGAGGGTGCGGGGAAGAGCGGACACAGCTGGATCCGAGGCCGGTAGCCGCCATGACAGTTGTCGCCTCTCTCCTTCTAGGCTCTCTAGACGCGACGCGAGCAGTGCTGTGCTAATGAGCAGCGGCTAGGCGTGCTCCGTTCACGTGAGACACGGATGGGCAGGGCAGCCGCAGCGGGGAGCGGGGCTTTACGCACGCACTCGTCTGACCGCGGCAAAGTCCACCAGACAGGCAGCCGTTGCCGTCCCGGCCGGCCAAGTGGAGTACCGCCCCGCCGCCGCCCCGCCGCCGCTACCCGCCTGATGCATTCGCAATCAGTTGGCGGCGGCGATTTAATTATCAGGCGCGCTGTTCGGACCTAGGTCAAAACGTGTCAGACACTCGAAAACATCGAGGCAATGTGAATATAGTTGATGGCGTGAAGCTCTCGGCAAGTCGACTGGTGCCCGACAGCCTCTGCTCTTCCCTTCCCTTCGCTTCCCCTCTGGACCGGCTCGGCTCGGCTCGGCTCGGCTCGGCTCGGCTCGGCTCGGCTCGGCTCGGCTCTCTCTGGACTGGACGGGCCTCTCCTCTCACGTGGCGCTGTTTACAAACACTCTGGAACGTTCAGAAGGACGCTTTCACTCTCACTTGCCTTGGCTGCGCCTTTCTGGCTCCTTCCCGCCCCGCCCCTCCCCGCCCCGCGCACCTCTGCTGTCCCCTGCACTAGGACTAGGCCGCAATGCTCTCAACTGCCAGCCCTGTGCCAGCCTGGCGAGGAGAGGCTGCTCGGAGCAGAAGACATGCATTCGGTGGGAGAGGCCGTGAAATCGGTATCGGTATGCAGCAGGTTGCGACACTGCACTGGCTGCCATTGTTGGGGTTCCCCTCCCCGCTCCCTTTGCCCCCGCCCCGTCTACATCTGCGGCCAGCAAGACGCGAAGGGAAGGCCGTCTCTGTCTCAAGGTGCGTGGACTGCCGAGCAAGCCGAGCTGCTGTCTGCGAGGGGCACCGCACCACAAATAAACCGGTGCGGTACAAGATCAGCTGCCGACAAAATACATTGCCGGGCCCGGCCGGGGAGAGTGTCGTCACAGTGGGCTCGGGGCGACTCACGACGGCCCGCTCGAGGATCTGGGCAGGAAGGTGCTGAGCCATGCTGAGCCGCGCGAGGGATGCGAAGAAAACTGTTAGTGAGCACCAAGCCTATCCTAGCAATGAATGGTTCGTTATTGAGGGGATACTTACCAGCTAGTAGCCAGGTGTAGCCAGCTGGTAGCCAGGTGTATAGCCAGCTGGTAGCCAGCTGGCAGCCAGGTGTAGCCAGCTGGTAGCCAGCTGGTAGCCAGCTGGTAGCCAGGTGTAGCCAGCTGGCAGCCAGGTGTAGCCAGCTGCTTGCCAAGCTGCATGCCAAATGCCAGGCAGGCACAGGCATGTCACCGCGCAGTGATGCAAACTCACCTTCGGCCTGGAACTGGTCTGGAACTGGTTGTCTGCAGGGTGAGAGGCAGGGGAGGAGGGGAGGGGCGCGGGGGAGAGGGATGGGGGTCCAGGTCGCAGCAGCTGGCCAGCGTATTGAGCCCTGCCCTATTCTAGCCCACTGCAAGCTAAGTCCCTGCCGTAGGCCTCCGCCTCACTCACCCCATTCGGGGCTGGTTTCTCGCACCCCAGCCACCCCTCGGCCGCGGGGGGGGGGGGGGGGGGGGGCTGCTGAGGGGTGGTTGTGGGTGGTGATCGAGGGCGCCCCATCCCTGGCCAGCCCAGCCCAGCCCAGTCCAGCCCGTGTACAGAGCACGAGCCGAGCTGGCGACGTGATCACGAAGTCACTCCAGACCTCAGCCTGCGGGCAAGGTATTGGCATTCACCTCACGAAGCTATCAGAAAACAATTCGTAGTAGATCCATTCCGAACTGTACTTACTATCGCCCCCCCCCTCCCCCCCTTTCCCCTCGCCTCTCTTTGCGTCTCGCTCTCACACTCACACAGCTTGATTCTCAAGGCGCAGAACATAACTTCCCCCACGCCGTGGTTGAATGACCCCATTACGGTATGTCTGCTGCTTGGCAGGGAGGAGGCAAGGGAAGGCCAACTGCCACCCCCCCCCCTCCCACCCCCCCACCCCCTTTCCCTCGGAGGGGGGTAGGACGGGGCAAGGGCGGTGCGGGTGGGGCGACACCCGAGTGCACCCGAGACCCGAAAGGCAGGCCCGAAGTGAGGGGGAGTGCGCCTCTTTTCCCCTCCTCGCCCTCGGGTGGATCCAGGCCAGGGAAGGGAAGGGAGTCGAAGGGTCGAAGGGGCTTTAGTGCAGGAGGGACGCCCGATAGTCAAAGTCCAGACTTCTATCTGTTCATACAGCGTTGGAACTTCACAACCGTGGATTCACTTCTAACTGCTGGTAATTTTATAATTCCAAGGGTCTCTGTGTATTCTAATTTCGCTGGAAGGGGGGAGAGCACGGTCAGGTCAGGGGTAGGAGTGGCTGGAGTCAAGAGGGCAAGAACCTGAATAGCGAGAGAGAGAGACAGGCGTCAAGCCGGAGCGCAGCAGCCTAACTGGTGCAAGAGAGAAAGAGAGAGATGTGAAGCCGGGAGCCGACGCCCGAAGCGACGGGCGTCGGCCTCAGTCCCAAAGTGCAGACAGACGCTGTGTGCTGGGCGGCAAGGCGCGGCCAGGCGCGGGGCTAGTGCCGGGTGGTGGCTGGGGTTAGAAAATTGGAAGGGTGTGTCTCGGTGCGGTGCAGTGAACAGTGAGGTGTGAAATGTGATCAGATTTCAATTTCCTTTTTTTGTGCTCGTGAAAGGTGACAGAGGATATTGCTCCCTCTTGTCAAAACATATTTGTATCATTGAACAGTTGCTAGATATTGGGTATCACATTTTTGTTAGTACTTTAGATTGGTTATGTTTCTCTCTGAATTGCCAAAATTTTAATGAAGAGTTTGCAGCTTAGTTAGTCTTCTTAATCTGCAGTTCTTAAGGGTTGTTGTGTAATTTTTGTTAAGTAGCCTGAAAATAATGTTATTTTTCGTCCTCTGTTGCAGTATCATCCCCAATGTCAATCGCCAGGGTGGAAACCATGAGGATGCTGAACAAGAGTCACAGCCTGAGCTTGAGCAGCATCAGCTCACTTGACGATGCACACATTTCCTTCTCCGTCGCCAACTCTGCTAACTCAACATCCTCTACCCAAGAACCGGTTGTGTCCATCGAGGAACTTCGTCTTCAGCTCAACTCATGCTTTACGTGAGTAAATGTTACAACTAGTTGCTCCTTTCCCAAGTGTGCAGACTACATTTATCTAACGCTTTTAAATATTATGTGCAGGTGTGGTGTTAGCTGGCACGAGGATCACGTGTCGCTAGATTGTCAGGAATGTGGTGGATATTCTTTGGAGCGGCCGTGTCCCAGATGTGATGGTCGCTGTGGGAGTACCTGGAAACGAGATTTGACTATGGTATGTATCCTATATTTTCCGTTTTATTTCTCTCACTTACTTGATTTTTATTTTTGTTTTACTAATAGTTTTCATATTTTCTACTTTTACAGTCCCATGCCTCTGGCAAAGCACGGTGGGAGGGCAAATGTCTCCGTTCAACTTCCTCCCAAATGTTGAAAAATTTGGTTGCAGAGGATGAATCACATCTATGTTCTAGACTGGAAAAACTGACAGCTAGTTCTTAACATTCTTCAATCTTTGCGAAGATACAGACTGAGTGTGTATGTGTGCGTGAATGTTTTCTGTATATAGATGGACTTGACGCTAATTTCCTGTTTAAATGAGAGAGTGATTGTGTGTGCGTGAGTATGTATAAATGAAACTGAGACCAAGTCAAATAATATTTTAAGCATGATGATTATTTCTTGTGAGGCTTGTCATGTGTTATTCTAATTTAGCATTCAAGAGTCACCTAAACAAAATTTGGCTAGAGTGAAGGCTGTGCCTTCTGATCGAGTCTTTTCGATTTTAAACAGTTCAATCGGTTGCAGAGACCAATTGAACATTGATCCTATCAGGGTATTGCTACTTCTAAGTCAATTTTAGGCCAAATGTTTTAATTATTATTGTGAGGTTACTCATCAAATGAGCATTCCATGTCATTTGTACTTTGGCTGAACTCTAAAGAGAGTAAATTAATTTATTTTAACTCTAACAATGTCATTTTGAAGAAGTTACTTACAGATTCCTGGTTAGTTAAGGGAAGAAATTTACTGTGCAGACTTAAAGAGTATTACCACTTCTTACTGCATTATCTTACTGTCACATATTTATTAAATAACTATAATGTCGCGTGTGATGAGTGCTGGTCATACTGATAGTTATCTTCAATGCAAGTCACTGCACAGCTTATAACTTCCCTTTCTCACTTGTTCTGTCCAAGTTACTATCATATGGATATCAGACTTGTTATTCTTAATTTATGATTTGTACTGTTCTTTTCCTATAGAATCCATGATTGTTTCTCTAATCTCTTGTGAAGTCATTTGTCCAACAATATTAAGACTCTTTTTATCATCTTTCCTGTAGACGTGTTTGTTCATGTTCAAGTGTACCTGTGTGTTGTTTTTGGGTTGATCTGACAGCTTACTTATGTTCGTTTTACTGTGAGGATTTATAATTTATTTCTGTCTTTGCACCATGAGATATTTGACAGATCATTATTATAAAGAAAAAGACATAGTAAATTTGAATTTTATTCTAGTTGTGGTTTGCATCAGTTAATGACAATTTGTATTAAGCTGAATATGAAAGGAGAAATCTGTGCTTTTATCAGAAGACCCAGTGCACTTCTTTAATTTGTGTGTGCCTTTTATGAGCTTACCATTCAAAATTGCGAACCACTGTAACCATGCACTTGTAAATCCTGGTGATTTTATGGTGACTTCTAAAACAATGAAATTTTTCTCCTTTAATCGCTAGTTCTGTTAAAATTTATCCTGTGAACTGTTGTGTTGCCTTTTATTAATTCTTTATTATGTTTTGGTATTCTGAAAAAGTGCTGATTTTGTTAAAAATAAGCATAGTACTCAAAACAGACTGACGTATTCCCTCTTAAGACAGGATATAGCGCAACTGAGTCTTAAGCATTTGCAGTCTTGTTTACATGAGAGGTGTTCATTGTGGAGAAGCCTATGTCATTGCTTTGTCTGTTATATTTGTGCAAAAGCACTTAATCTCATAGCTAATTATTTGTACCATAGATTGCATAGTTGCATGAAGTAATAAAATTATTACATCAATTTGTGCTCTTTATTATATATATACCACAGGACTGGTTGCATTCATAACATGCAATAAGGTAGTTAACAAAAACTAAGCTTGAAAGTTTCACTTAATTTTCGAAAATAGTGTGTACAGTATAAGGTGCATATCACAGAAAAGCTTCAGTTTTCAGAGTGGCTCCATACGGGTTTCCGTTTTCCTAAAAAGCTACAAATCCCCTCCTGAGCATCATGCAAAATTAAATTGCTCACCATAACTTTCTCGCCGAGTCTAAACAAACACAAAGCACATTTTATTAAACAAATATTTGGCAGTTCTAATCATTCTTCCATAATTTACGAAATAACTTACCTGTATGCTGTTTGTAAATCACTTTGTATTTGAGTGTAGTAAAAATTTTTGCCTAGCTCAATCACAGCACGACTTTTTCCAATTATAGAGGCTGTGATTTTGGAAAGTTCTTCCTCTGCAATAAAATATGGGAAAGATTAGCCTTGATTACGAAATTTACTACTTCAGCCATATATGCATTATTTCTCTTACCAAGTTTGTCATCAGGAACAACACGGCTAACAAGTCCATGATTGAGAGCTTGCTGAGCTGAAATAGGTTCACCTGTGAACAGCATATCAGCAGCCACTTTGGCGGGCACAGTGCGGGCAAGAGCCACTCCAGGAGTTGAGCAAAAGACACCAACCTGAGCCCTGTATGGTACATAAAAGCAAGAAAAAGAAAATCTGTGCCATGAGGAAGCCTGTAACTGCTTGAATGCTCAAAGACATAATATTTAACATAATTTTAGTATGTTACAAAATTAACAAAAATTTATTCACCCTGGAGTTGAGAATGTTGCACTTGCTGAGCATATTGCAATGTCACAACCAGCAACAAGCTGACATCCAGCAGCAGCTGCTAAGCCATGAACACATGCAATAACTGGCACTGGGCTTTGGAGAATACTTAACATCATTTTGGATGCAGCTCTAAACACTGCATTATGGAAATCTCTGCCAGAATCTGTGGTCTACAATTTTAAAATCAGAGAATGTGATACAATGTACTGAAAACATAACTAAGAAAGGATGACAAATCATCAAAATAAAAAAGATGTAAATGAAAAATATTTTTAGGAACTTTACAAAAAATGGAAGTACCAGTTCAATACTCACCAGCTCTTTTAAGTTATGGCCTGCAGAAAAAAGTGTGCCCTCTGCTTTCAAAACTATAACTCTAAGCTTAACATCATCTTGCTCAAAAGTTATATGATTCGTAATTTCTTCCATCATCTCCAACGAGAGTGCATTCCTGAAACAAATTGTAATACTGCTTACAACAACTGCTATTTTTCTTCGAATCATGGTTGACGAATTGAGAGATGGAATAAATCACTCACCGCGAAGGGCCTGATAATGTAATAGTTCGTACACCGTTCTGTGAAGATAACTTTGTGCAAGCTGCCTTAGTTAAATTAGTCGCAGTAGTTGAGAAAGTCTTTGTATTGATCCTTGTGGCTCTCCACAGTATCTATGATCATAAAAAAATTAATCAAGTATTCTACAATGTGTGCACATATTAATGCCATCATAAAGAACAAATCTCTGATTTTTTGTGGACAATTTTTCATCAAACCTTTTTTTTTTAAATGTGAACAGTGAACATCATGTTCAGCAAAAGGTGTGAGACCAGAAAAAATAATTTTTGACAAATGTGACAGAAAGCTGGCATTCCCTCGAAATTTCAAAAGAGATAAGTTTTAAAAGAATATGAATCCCCCATTAGTAAAAAAGGTTAGGGGAAAAAAATGAGATTCTTCAATACCACTTGGGCTCAAAAGACACCATGAAAACAGAAAACTACTGTACCTGCTTCATTACTGGGACCATTATTATCTTCCGGCGATGAGCTCTTCAGAGTGCTATTAAAGATGAAGTCTGGATATTAGCATTGAGGAAAATTTGCTTCAACCGGCCTCGAGCTCAAAGCAAAGCACAGCACAGCTGTTTCTACAGCTGATGTATGGGGTATCGACAGACATGGTACAAGAGATACTCCATACACGCAGCTCCTCTACAATCACTTAGAGTACAGACAGCGAGTGCTGAGTGCTAAGAGTATAGACTAAAGGCCAAGATGAAACCACAGGAGCCTTGGCTCATGGACATGGCAAGCGACTCCTTTCCCCTTCCCCTTCCCGTCCCCCCTCGCCCGGAGAAGGGCTCTCTTTGATCCGATTAAGAGACGGAGCCAATATCACCGACAAATTTTTCGACATACGAGGTCGGTTTGAGGGTTTGAGTCTAGACCAAATTCTGATAATAATTTAAAACGCATGCTAACTAAGAAAGTCAAACAACCACGTGAAGCGAGCCGGAACCCGAACGGATAATGATGCCGAAACGTGACATAGCGGGAGAAGCTATTATTTTTCCATACTGAAAATAATAATTCCGGGAAATAATAATGTTCACCATACCTTACGCAACCTTTATTATTCGTGAGTCTTCGATTTTTGCACTCTGTGCCCTTTAAATCCATGGCAATTATGAACTTCCCTCGGTTAAAAAGAGGTAGGTTCTGTGGCCAGCCAGCCAGCCCCGCGCCTTATTTGCAAGCCCGTGTATAAAACAAGCACCTCTGAGGAGGATGTAAACACGGCTATAATGTTTGCTCCGGGCCCCGAAGCTACTGGTGGCTGCACTTCATGGCGCCGGTCCACCACGCCGCCTGAAGTCTGGCGGCTGGCGTAGAGAGCCCAGGGCCGCCCAGCCCCGGCAGCTCCTCCGCGACTTCTCGCCGAGGCAGCAGGCTTCCAAGCTCCAGACCTAGGCCTAGTTGTTGTTTTCTGTCCCTCTCTTTTCAACTTGTCTTGTTTTAGCTCTGATATTTACTTTCGAAACTAACATGCCAATGTTCCTCATTACAGTATACAAATATGATACATGAGCATTGTTTGCGCTTATTGCCAACTCATTGCCTACAAATAAGAGCGCCTGTCTTCCGGCCGAACACATCGACTTATGTATCGGAGAAAAGCTGAGGTCATGAAGAAAAAAATTATCCGGAAGTCAAGAACAGAGCGGAGAGAGGCTCCATGTCTGCCAACGAAAGTGCTGCAGCAATGAGGTGTGGAGGATGCGAACCAGGTCTTGCGATATCCGGCAGGCACCATAGTCGACATCCAGAGGCTAGCGCATGGAATGAATGCCAAGTCAACGGCAAAACCTCCAATCAACCAACTGTTGTTTCTGAATCTAATAATTGTGTACTATGTCGCGTGGATCTCTTCTCTATCTCTTCACTATCCACTGTAATTTCCATTTCCAAAAATCACGTCTCAGCTCCAAGTTATACTATTACCTTCGCCCTTTGACAGTACCACACCAGCTTTGCATCGTCTGTGGGCCTTTGTTGATTTGCTTTGCGATGGTACTGGTACAGCGCGCACGGGGTATTTACGCCACTGTTACTCGTTACGAGATAATGGTGGGTCATCGTTTCCCCTCCTCTCACGCGTCGAGATTCTCGGATAATCGGAAATGATGGCAGACGGTCTGCCACGGACCCACTTTTATCAGTGATAAACACTGTGACGCTACTTCTCCCCTTTTCCATTGGTCGATTTCTGCGCCTTACAACGAAAACGTGTTGGCCAATCCTTTCCGTCCCTAAATCAGTCATCACCATGAAAGAAAGCACCACATCGCTCCTGAAGTAGTGTTTTCCCTAATTTATTCCCCATGTTTCTGTGCACCGCCAGCCAAACTGACAACACCTCTTGAAAAATGAGACCACCGCTGGGAGAACTGGCGGGCTCCTGGTTTGTGCCAGCAGGGGTGCCTCCGAACTAAACGCGAATATACATCATTAGTGAAACTTAGATGGGTCGCCGGGCCGGATGTAAGAAGCAGAGCCGTAAGACGTAAGACCCCCGTGATAGAAGGACATGATTTACCGAAAGAGGGGGAGAGGGCTGGAGGCAGGTACTTCTAGGAGGCGCTGAGGAGGATGTACGAAAATCAATAATTGATTGCGGAGTTATGAAAAAGAGCAAGAAGAACAAAACGATTTCCACTGGCCGGGCGAAAGGGGCCGGGGGGACAGTAGCAGGGCGGGGTCGGTGGAGTACATTCCCCACGTCCCCTTTCACGTGGACAGTGGAAAATGTTTCGTTCTTCTAACTTCCGCTTCAGGCCATCAGAGTACCCTATTGACTCCCTCTCTAAGAATCTTCACATAGATATGTGGAGCAAGCGAAGCGATCTGTCAAGATGCGGGTAGATGATTTAGATGTTGCTGGTCTGTCCTCATTGCTGTGCGTGAGTTCGGTGTCCGAGGTTGCTGGAAGGGAGGGAGGGGAGGAGGGAGAGGGAGACACAGAGAGAGAGAGAGAGAGAGAGAGAGAGAGAGAGAGAGAGAGAGAGAGAGAGAGAGAGAGAGAGACCCCGGAGACGGGGGGGGGGGGGGGGGGGGGG
>CABIKL010000804.1:0-18894 GCA_902196195.1 Aptinothrips rufus | reverse complement strand
AAAAAAAAAAAAAAAAAAAAAGATTCAGAATTAGGAGGTAAGTTTTGAAAATAAAGGTTCAAAATTAAGGGGGTGAGTTTGGAAAATGTAAGGAAAAAAGTATTTTTTATTTTCAAAGGTATTTTAATCATCAATTTTTTTCCATTTCTACCTATCTTTAGCCAAGTATCCATTATTGCCAGCCCGTGGGCCCGTCTGGCAGGGCTCATACCGGTCAGGGAAATCTAATTTTTGGACTGGAAGTCAGGGGAAAGTCAGGGAAAATGAAAATGGAAATCCGTGGAAAGTAACTCTGTAGCTCTTTCAACCAATGTTGGGTATCTAAATAGTAACATGAATGTATTCATTCAGGCCAACCTGTGATCTTTCTGGGCCTTAGAGGGAGATGTTTTGTCATTATTATTCTTTATGTTCAAGGAAATTCCATGAGTAGTTAATTGATGCTAATTGTTAGTTTTCTAACTTATTATATTGTTCAAATTCATCTGAATGCCATGCCAACCAGCCACTTACATTGTTTTGTGTTTCTCATTTGCAGGCAAGGGGTGGGGTAATCACATCGATGGACAAAAACTTAAAGCAGATGGTGACAGCTTTCGTCTAAAGCTGAATACACAGGAGATTTTCGAGGACTGGGCAAGGAAAGTGCAAGCACGCAACCTTGGTGTCACTGGACGTATCTTTGCCATTGAGTCAAGTCGTTCCCGTACTGGAAGGGGCAATGTCCTACGCCTTAAAGTCAACTTCTTGCCTGAAATCATCACTCTCTCTAAAGAAGTATAAATTTAGCTTACCATTTGTTGATTATTGAGTGTTACATTGGATATTATTTATACAATATTATGTGACTGTAGGTCCGGAACCTCAAGAATCTTGGCTATCGCGTACCATTGGCAATAGTCAACAAAGCTCATGTCGCTAACCAGGTGTATCCATTTGCCATCTCTCTGATTGAAAGTGTCCGTACCTATGAACGAACACTGGAAAAGGTAAGTTTTTACAAGATGTTGTTTACTTTTATCATTGGCTGTGGTTTGCACTTTATTTTATAGATCCTTGCTCATATTCAAGTTTTTCAATTTTTTGTGGTAAGGAAAACAGATTTAAAGCATTGTTTTCAAAGAAAAGATTGTAGGAGATATATTAAAAAAATAAGCTATGTGTCTCTGGACGTAATGTGATGTAGTGCTGAGAGGATTGGGTCATCTTGAGTAATATTAGGTTCTAGATACAACTTGGTTTAGCTGTTGCAAGTAGGCTGTTGCAAGTTCATCATTGTCAGTGATTTGCCCTTCTAATGTGATTGTGAGCTCTTAACATTTTTATTTTGATAGTCAAAGAATACATGAGCATGGTTTGCACTGAGCCAAGATCCGCAACTTTCTTTTTGAGCAATTAACACTAAGACTGATGAGTTTGTGTGTGCTATTGAACTTGTTACTGCTCTAGTTCATGCCATAATATTTTTTTAAAAAAAACTCACATTATTAAAAGCATTAATATTTCAAGAAGGGATGAGCTTACTTGTAAAAGTTTGGCATTTTATTTCTCATGAAAGAATAAGTGAAGTGTTATCTCTTAATCTAAATCCATAGCAACTTATATTTTAATCTGAAATCAGTCAAAGTCTAATGTGAGGACACTTGAGTTTTCCAGTTTTCTTCTCCACGTGAGCTTTTGAAAGGTAATATTAATGCCACAAAATGATTTGGGGCAGTCTGTTCTGAATTTAGTCACCATAATTGTAAACAGATCAGTATCATGGAACATTATGGTAGTCTTATGCTTAAGCTGCTTGAAAACATACCATTAAGCTCTCTAACTGTCAGTTGAACCAGAAGATCAATTATTCTTTTTTTTCGCGTCGTTTGAATAATGTTTGTTATCCTTCCCTTGCCAACTTCACATCAGCTAAGCAACAGAGGCACTACAAACAGTCCATCATTCAAGGTAGAAACCAAACCTGGTAGCTTGAGTGACTTTTTTTCTAACTTAATAACAGTTTATAACCTTATCTGCTTGTTTTATTAGCATTCACGTCTAGATGCATGTTTATGTCAAACAAACCCAAATTACTTGGTGCTTAAGTATCATGTATCTAATTTGACCCTTGGATCATGTATCGATTATATGTTTGTGCAATTCTGTGATCTGTAATTTTTTCATTTGAATGGTTTGACATTTTTATTAGCTTTCAAAGTGCTCAAACTATTTTTACTTTTTTTTTCAATTTCTTTTTTTTTTTAATGGTTTATTAACACTCTTTTTTTATATTGATTTGTACTATCGTGTACACCGTACGTCCACTGTCTCTCCTTTCATCGTTCTATGAATGAGAGGAATTTTAATATATTTTTTTCTGTTATTTTGATCAGGGTAGATACTGTCTGGATTGTAGTAGTACTTCTTGATAATAACTTCATGTTTGTCAGCCAGTATCCATTTTTGTTGCCATAAAGTCAGCTATTTGCCTCTGAATTCATCGGTTGAACTTACTTTTTCTCTGTTGATGTGACTACCACAGAGCATGGACTCGGGTTTAACTCTCAGTGTTTTTAATAAGACATGTTTGTTCTTACAGTATACAGTATGCTGTATGATGTGGCCTTAGGTGCATTATTATTGCTAGTATTGCTATTAGTATTGCTAGCACTTCAGAATGTAATTTTATCACGAAAGTGTTACTGATCTTATCATAAGAAGTTCAAGTCGGCATGTTTTGCTGTACTGTTTCACTAATAACAGGATTCCATTACGCTTTGAACTTGAGTGTTCATGGATTTCTCTTGCATTATTTTTGTACTTTGTAACAAGCTTTTATTTGTTTTTAGGTTGAAGACAAGGCTTCAATTGTTCCTTTGGTTGCTGGTATGCGGAAAGATGTTCAAAATTTGATTGGAGAAGTGAGTATTATTTCCAAGACCTGTATCGAAGTCAATCTAAAGAACTGTCATGTTCTCTAATAACAGCTGTCATTGCACTGGGATCTGGAAACTTTTCTTCATGTACCTACTTGTGTATTTGATGAGCTTGTTTTGATTTCAGGGCATTGGATTAGTTTGGGAAAGCTACAAGTTAGACCAATATGTTCAGCGTCTAGCAGAATTGGTTTTCTCTTTCCAAGAAAAGGTTGAAGACCTTTTGCTTGTAGAAGAACAGTTGGATGTCGATGTGAGATCCTTAGAAACATGCCCGTACTCCGCCAATACTTTTGCTGACATCTTGGCCAAAATTCAGCATGCTGTAGATGACCTTTCTCTGCGGCAATACTCCAACCTTCACATTTGGGTGCAACGTCTTGATCAAGAAGTTGAGAAGAACTTAGCAGCTCGTCTTCAGGCTGGAATACAAGCCTGGACCGATGCACTTGATGGAAAGAAGAAAGAGATTGATCACAGCATGGACACAGATGCTCCAGTTCAACCTACTCACAAGCCAGGTGGTGATCCTCACATTCAAATTGTAACTCATGAAGTTCGTATCACCAATCAGATAATGTATTTGTATCCCAGCATAGAAGAAGCTCGTTTTCAGATAATGCAGCAACTTTTTTCTTGGCAAGCCATTGTTACTTCTCAAATACACCTGCAAAGTTGTCGGTACCAAGTTGGTTTGGATAGACCAGTCTCTCAGACGTACCGAAATCTTTTGAACAAATTGCCTCAAGGCAACACTGTTCTTGCCGCAGCCTATGAATCAATTGAGAATAAAATTGCTCAAGTACAGAAGTATGTTGCTGAATGGCTCAGATATCAGGCACTGTGGGATCTTCAAGCTGACAATTTGTACAGTAGACTGGGTGAAGATATCAACATGTGGATGAGATTCTTAAATGACATCAAGAAATGTCGCACAACGTTTGATACATCTGAGACGCGGCGTGAGTTTGGTCCAGTTGTAATTGATTATGCCAAAGTACAGAGCAAAGTGACCCTCAAATATGATGCCTGGCATAAAGACACTTTGAGTAAGTTTGGTGCTCTTCTTGGGAATGAAATGTCACAATTTCACTCGCAGGTGTCAAAATCTCGTAGCGAATTGGAGGAGCAGTCAATTGAAGCTGCTAGTACTTCAGATGCAGTTTCCTTTATCACGTATGTTCAATCTTTGAAACGAAAGATGAAAGCTTGGGAAAAACAGGTTGAAGTTTACAGAGAAGGTCAGCGCATCTTAGAGCGCCAGAGATTTCAATTTCCTCAGAACTGGCTTCATGTTGACAACATAGAAGGCGAATGGGGAGCTTTCAATGAAATTATCAAACGCAAGGATTCATCTATTCAAACCCAAGTTGCGACTTTGCAAATGAAAATAGTTGCTGAAGATAAAGCAGTTGAATCAAGAACCAATGATTTCTTAAGTGATTGGGAAAGCAGTAAACCAGTTGAAGGAAGTTTGCGCCCTGATGAAGCTCTCCAGCAGCTCAAGATTTATGAGACCAAATTCACTCGATTGAAGGAGGAGAGGGACAATGTTGCTAAGGCCAAAGAAGCTTTGGAACTTCAAGAGTCAGGTGGTATGAATACTTCTGAAGACAGAATGCAAGTTGTGTTTGAAGAATTGCAAGATCTTCGAGGAGTATGGTCAGAGCTGTCCCGCATATGGACGCAGATCGATGAGTTGAAGGAGAAGCCCTGGTTGTCTGTTCAACCTCGCAAGCTACGCCAGCAGCTGGATACTCTTATGTCCCAGCTGAAAGAACTACCTGCACGTTTGAGACAGTACTCATCCTATGAATATGTCAAAAGAACATTGCAGGGCTACACAAAAGTCAATATGTTGATTGTAGAATTGAAATCAGATGCCTTGAAAGAACGTCATTGGAAGTCCTTGATGAAGCAACTGCGAGTTTCTTGGGTCCTTTCAGACCTAACTCTTGGCCAAGTTTGGGATGTTAACCTGCAGAAGAATGAATCTGTTGTGAAGGATATCATACTAGTTGCTCAGGGAGAAATGGCTCTTGAAGAATTCTTAAAACAAGTTCGTGAATCCTGGCAAAGCTATGAGCTGGATTTGATAAATTACCAAAATAAATGTCGTCTTATCAGGGGCTGGGATGATTTGTTCAACAAGGTTAAGGAACATATCAACTCTGTCGCTGCAATGAAACTGTCACCTTATTATAAGGTGTTTGAAGAAGAAGCTCTAACGTGGGAAGAAAAACTGAATAGAATAAATGCCTTATTTGATGTGTGGATCGATGTGCAGAGGAGGTGGGTGTACTTGGAAGGTATCTTTTCTGGGAGTGCTGACATCAAAACTTTGTTACCTGTAGAGACCTCTCGGTTCCAAAGCATCAGCTCCGAGTTCCTTGGTCTCATGAAGAGAGTGTCGAAGTCACCTATGGTAATGGATGTCTTAAATATTCCCGGTGTTCAAAGAGCTCTGGAACGCCTTGCAGATCTCTTGGGCAAAATTCAGAAGGCTCTTGGAGAGTACCTAGAACGGGAAAGAACTTCGTTCCCCCGGTTCTACTTTGTTGGTGATGAAGATTTGCTTGAGATTATTGGCAACAGCAAAAATATTGCGCGTTTACAAAAGCACTTTAAAAAAATGTTTGCTGGTGTTGCTGCTATTCTTTTGAATGAGGACAATACAGTCATAACAGGTATTGCCTCCCGAGAAGGGGAGGAAGTCATGTTCACAACTCCAGTGTCTACAGTTGAACATCCTAAAATTAATGAGTGGCTGACTTTAGTTGAAAAGGAAATGCGAGTTACACTAGCATCACGCTTGGCCGAGGCAGTGCAAGATATCAAGCAGTTTAAAGAAGGAAGTATTGATTCCTCAGCTTACATGACTTGGTGTGATAAATATCAGGCACAACTTGTTGTTCTAGCAGCACAGATCCTGTGGAGTGAAGATGTTGAAAATGCACTTCACCAGATCAGTAATGCTCCAGGTGAACCAAATATGGCTCCACTGGAAAGAGTGCTTGGTCAAGTGCAAAACACTCTCACGGTGCTAGCAGATTCAGTCCTGCAGGAACAGCCAGCGCTCAGGCGGAGGAAGCTAGAGCATTTGATCAATGAATTTGTTCATAAACGCACCGTTACCAGAAGACTAATCAGCAACAAGATTGCAGGTCCCAAAGCTTTTGAATGGCTCTGTGAAATGAGATTTTACTTTGATCCACGTCAGACCGAAGTTCTACAGCAACTGACAATTCACATGGCCAATGCTAAATTCTTCTATGGCTTTGAGTATCTTGGTGTACAAGATCGCCTTGTTCAGACTCCCTTGACTGACCGTTGCTACTTGACCATGACTCAAGCACTTGAAGCCCGACTGGGAGGCTCTCCATTCGGCCCTGCAGGAACTGGAAAAACAGAATCTGTTAAGGCTCTTGGGCATCAGTTGGGCCGCTTTGTTCTTGTTTTCAACTGTGATGAGACATTTGATTTCCAAGCCATGGGTCGAATTTTTGTGGGGCTTTGTCAAGTTGGTGCTTGGGGATGTTTTGATGAATTTAATCGTCTTGAAGAGAGAATGCTATCTGCTGTTTCTCAGCAGGTTCAAACCATACAAGAAGCCTTGAAATCTCAGCAAGATGGCAAGAAGGAGGGCAGCATCTCAGTGGAGCTTGTTGGCAAGCAAGTGAAAGTATCCACTGATATGGCTATCTTCATTACCATGAACCCTGGATATGCTGGCCGTTCTAATCTGCCGGATAACTTGAAGAAGCTATTCCGTTCTCTTGCTATGACGAAGCCTGACAGACAACTAATTGCCGAAGTCATGCTTTTTTCGCAAGGCTTCCGCTCTGCTGAAAAACTTGCTTGCAAAATTGTGCCATTCTTTAAGCTTTGTGATGAACAGCTTTCCAATCAATCACATTATGATTTTGGACTTCGAGCACTGAAGAGTGTGTTGGTTTCTGCTGGTAATGTGAAAAGAGATCGCATCCAGAAAATAAAAGAAGATATGAAGTCAAGGGGGGACAATATTATTGATGAGGCTGTGATAGCTGAAAATCTGCCAGAGCAGGAAATTCTGATCCAGTCTGTTTGTGAAACTATGGTTCCTAAACTGGTTGCTGAAGATATTCCTCTTCTGTTCTCTCTCTTGTCTGATGTGTTCCCAAATGTCGAATATACTAGAGCTGAGATGGCTGGTTTAAAGGAGCAAATAAGGAAAGTTTGTCAAGAGGAGTATCTTGTTTGTGGAGAAGGAGAAGAACAGGGAGGTGCTTGGATGGAAAAGGTGAGTGTATTAACAAATACTTATGATCTTCACTTGCACTCAACCAACACTATATAATTAAGGCGTTTTTGATCATAATCCTCACTAAGGTAATTTGTCTGTCGTATTTCTAGAGATACGCAGGCGAGACTTGGGTTGAGAAGGTAAAGAGCTTCAAAACTGTAGTTAATGATTGGTTTTGCTCTAGACTTCAATTTTTTGGAATTATGTACTTTGGTTTACTTTTGGTTTGTTAGTTACCCAGGAGTATGTTTTCAGTCCAATATTCATGGCAGATCATTTGTTTTGGTCTTTTTTGTCATGTATAACAGTGCATGATGATTCTGTATATTTTCTGTTTGTGTAGGTCTTGACATTCAATTTCTTTGTGTTTACTAAAATTTATTACAATCCTAATTATAGATTTGCATGCTCTTCGATATCATCGATAAAATTTGTTTCAAAGTTTGTATTTGTAGATGTCAATTCAGCTTTGCTCAGGAATTCATTGAGCCATTTAAATATCCTAGTGCCTCTTATTATGTACTCCAAGTCTTCTTGATTTGCTCGACTGTGTATTTAATATTTTTTACTCAACTCCTATCTATTGGCGTCTTGCTAATTCTGATGAGTTTATAGTTCACTGTGCCTTCTGCAATGTTTTAAGTTTTCGGGTGGCAATGTGCAAGTAGTTTTTTGTTCTTGTTGAAATTCCTCTGAGCATGAGATCTTTTTACTAATTTCATTAAGCTCATAACTTTTTAATAGTGATATACTAAACTGATTTTCATGCTCATGGTTCAACAGGTTCTTCAGCTGTATCAAATTTGCAATTTAAACCATGGCCTGATGATGGTTGGACCTAGTGGTTCTGGTAAAAGTGCTGCTTGGAAGGTCTTGCTTCGGTCCCTAGAGCGCTTAGAAGGAATAGAAGGAGTGGCTCATGTTATTGATCCGAAAGCTATATCAAAAGAGGCTCTGTACGGTGTACTTGATCCCAACACTAGGGAATGGACTGATGGCCTCTTCACTCACATATTACGGTAAGAACTCTCATCTTCAGCTTTTGCGGTAGTCATTTGAGTTGCCCTGCTCACCTCAAAGCATTTTTTTGTTGCAGGAAAATCATTGATAATGTGAGGGGAGAAATAAACAAACGTCAGTGGATTATATTTGATGGTGATGTTGACCCTGAATGGGTAGAAAATTTGAACTCTGTGTTGGATGACAACAAGCTTTTGACTTTGCCGAATGGCGAACGTCTCTCTCTTCCACCCAATGTCCGGATTATGTTTGAGGTATGTTTATGTTAACCATAGTGATTCTTGAATAACTCTTTGGATAAAACTTTTAAAAGTAAATTATCTTAATTTGTGTGTATATATATTTTAATTGGACAGGTTCAAGACCTTAAATATGCAACATTAGCTACAGTTTCCCGATGTGGTATGGTATGGTTCTCCGAGGATGTTCTATCAACTGAAATGATCTTTGAAAATTACATGTTGCGCCTTCGCAACATTCCTCTTGAGGAGGCTGAAGATGATGGACTTGGTACATTCACTCCAAAGAAGACAGCAGCTGAAAAAGAAGATGATTTATCTCCCACTTTGCAGGTATGACAAGTTGTTTGAGTTAATGCACTTCTAAAACAACTTGATTTCTCTGCAATACGTATTAATTATCTTGCTTCCTATTAGATTCAACGCGATGTAAGTGCTATTCTGCAGTCCTCTTTATCCCCTGATGGCTTGGTTGTGAGAAGTTTAGAGTATGCAATGAAGCAAGAACATATTATGGACTTCACTCGCCTTCGAGCTCTAAGCTCTCTCTTCTCTATGCTGAATCAAGGAGTCAGGTAAAACTGAAAGTGCTGAATTTATCTTAGCACTTTGCTAGCCAGGAAATGTTTTCATTGATTGTCATAATTTTTTCAGGAATGTTCTTGGATACAACCACTCACATTCTGATTTCCCACTCACCACTGAGCAGCTAGAGAGCTACATACCCAAGTGCTTAGTGTATGCTCTCTTGTGGAGTTTTGCTGGGGATGCAAAGCTGAAGGGAAGATCAGATTTAGGGGATTTCATCCGTTCCATCACAACCGTTCCACTACCTCCTACAAGTTCTCTTCCTATCATTGATTATGAGGTGCGTATTTTTATTTTGTTCAGGTCTTTTATTTTAATGAGGAGTGTGTAGCACACACATACTAACATATCTTATTGCACAGGTTACAGTTGTTGGAGAATGGTCTCCATGGTCAAACAAGGTGCCCCAAATTGAAGTTGAAACTCACAAAGTTGCTGCTCCGGATGTAGTTGTGCCCACTCTGGATACAGTGAGACACGAATCTCTCCTGTACACTTGGCTTGCAGAACACAAGCCCCTTGTTCTTTGTGGGCCTCCTGGATCTGGTAAAACAATGACATTGTTCTCTGCTCTACGCGCCTTACCAGACATGGAAGTTGTTGGACTTAACTTCTCTTCTGCTACAACCCCTGAACTTCTGTTGAAGACATTTGATCACTATTGCGAATATCGCAAAACCCCTAATGGAGTAGTTCTATCTCCCATTCAGGTTTGTTTTCTCATCCTCAATTTATTTATTTTGAGGAAAGTAACCTTGGTCTATGTTGTTGCATGTTTTAACAATTTCCTCTGTTCTGTATTTCAGCTTGGCAAATGGCTTGTTCTCTTCTGTGATGAAATTAATTTGCCAGACATGGACAAGTATGGAACACAGAGAGTTATCTCATTCCTGCGGCAACTAGTGGAGCATCATGGCTTTTACCGTAGCTCAGACCAAGCTTGGGTTACGTTAGAACGCATTCAGTTTGTTGGAGCATGTAATCCTCCGACTGATCCTGGAAGGAAACCTCTCTCTCATAGGTTCCTGAGACATGTTCCTGTTATATATGTTGACTATCCAGGGGAAACTTCTCTGAAACAGGTAGGTTACTGCTTGTATTGCCCCGTCAGGTATGTGGGGATTCTATGTACTAAAACTTTTCTTGTATGTAGATTTATGGAACATTCAGCAGAGCCATGTTGCGTCTCATACCTACACTCCGAGGCTTTGCTGAACCTCTCACTAACGCAATGGTGGAATTTTACCTTGTATCACAAGAACGTTTCACACAAGACATGCAGCCGCACTATGTATACTCTCCTCGAGAAATGACCAGATGGGTTCGAGGTATTTGTGAAGCTATTAGGTAAATCAATTTTTTTAAAATTATATTTTCCCACTAATATCTGTATTGTGCTTTCCTCTACTAACTGTGTCCTTTTTTTTTTCTTAGACCTTTGGAAACATTGAATGTTGAAGGCTTGGTGCGGCTTTGGGCTCATGAAGCTCTCAGACTTTTCCAAGATCGCCTGGTGGAAGATTCTGAGAGACGCTGGACAAACGAGAACATAGATACTGTGGCTCTAAAGCATTTCCCTGGTATTGACAAAGATCAGGCTCTCAGTAGACCTATTTTGTACAGTAACTGGCTATCAAAGGACTACGTGCCAGTTAATAGGGGAGAGTTGCGCGAGTATGTTAAGGCTCGCCTCAAAGTTTTCTATGAAGAAGAGTTGGATGTGCAGTTAGTCTTGTTTGATGAGGTTCTGGATCATGTCCTACGAATTGATAGGATTTTCCGCCAACCTCAAGGACACTTACTTCTAATTGGAGTATCTGGGGCAGGGAAAACAACTCTTTCCCGATTTGTTGCATGGATGAATGGATTGTCTATTTTCCAAATTAAGGTTTGTAAAAGTGGTCAATAAGCCAAATTCAGCGCTATATTTTTTTTGCTGAATGGAAAAGCTCAAGTTTATCTTTTTCAGGTGCATAACAAGTACACTGGAGAGGATTTTGATGAGGATCTTCGCACAGTCCTAAGACGTTCTGGTTGCAAGGATGAAAAAATTGCATTTATTCTTGACGAATCAAATGTTTTGGATTCTGGTTTCCTGGAGAGAATGAACACACTTCTTGCTAATGGAGAAGTTCCCGGACTTTTTGAAGGTAATTCTTCGAGAGTTTCTCTATAGGTGCCTCTTAATAAGTTTTCTGAAGTTTTGTGTTGAATCGGCTGTACTCTTTCAACAGGTGACGAGTATGCAACTCTAATGACCCAGTGCAAAGAGGGCGCACAACGTGAAGGCCTCATGCTTGATTCCAATGAAGAATTGTACAAATGGTTCACTGGACAAGTAATGAGGAACCTGCATGTTGTGTTCACTATGAACCCATCTTCAGAAGGACTAAAGGATAGAGCTGCAACATCCCCAGCCTTGTTTAATCGCTGCGTTCTCAACTGGTTTGGAGACTGGTCAGATGGGGCTCTGTTCCAGGTAAGAAAGGCATCCTGATTTTATTTGCTGATACTGACTCTCTACAACAGTGAGTCTTTAACAAGCAATTAAATAATTTCAGGTTGGAAAAGAGTTCACGAACTCTGTTGATCTTGACCGCCCTACTTGGAAAGCACCCGATTTCTTCCCCTCAGTCTACACAGGTTTGGCGGCACAACCAACTCATCGTGAGGCAGTTATTAATGCTTGCGTTTATGTACATCAAACATTGCACAAAGCCAATACTCGCCTTGTCAAAAGAGGGAGCAGAACTATGTCTATCACACCAAGGTGAGTGTGTTGACATACCATCCTCAATAGTTAGCTTGGCCATTTCCATTTCTATTCAGATATGGCATGACTTCATCAGCACTACATTCACTTATATTTTCTTGACAGGCATTACCTTGACTTCATCCATCATTTTGTGAAACTGTATAATGAAAAGCGTTCAGATCTGGAAGAGCAGCAGCTCCATTTAAATGTTGGTCTCAATAAGATAGCAGAAACTGTGGAACAAGTTGAGGAAATGCAAAAATCTCTAGCAGTGAAATCACAGGTACTGCTCCTGCAAGTTTCTTAAATTTTTCTTGTTTTTGACCCAATGACTGTTTATGCAGTCCAACTTTCTTTCTCTACCATACCTTGATCATTTCAGGAACTGCATGCGAAAAATGAAGCTGCCAATGCTAAACTAAAGCAAATGGTCAAAGACCAGCAGGAAGCAGAAAAGAAAAAGGTGCAAAGTCAAGATATTCAAGCAGAAATTGAAAAGCAGACTGTGCGCATAGCTGAGAAACGCCAGGTTGTGATGGAAGACCTGGCGCAGGTTGAACCTGCAGTTATTGATGCTCAACAAGGTAAATGTCCCAGTTGCCCTGTGCTCTTAAGTTATTGGTACCATTTTGTACTTGGTGGAGTGAATGAATTGATGTTAAGATTAATTTTCTGATTACATTTTATGATTCCCTGCATCATTACTCTAGCTGTAAGATCTACTAAAAAATAACATCTTGTGGAAGTGCGAACTATGGCAAATCCATCTAACATCGTTAAGGTGGCTTTAGAATCCATACGCCTTCTACGTGGTGAAGTTTTAAGTAACTGGCGGGCTATTTGTTCTGTTGTAATGAAAGAGAACTTTGTTAATATCATTGTGAACTTTAATTGGGATGATCTTTTTGGGGGATTTTGGGGGGAAAAGTTCAGGCTTGCATGAAGCAATTGTCTTTGTTCATGTTTTGATTTCCAGCCTTGCCTGGGGCACAGTTGCCAAGTCATAGCAGATATTCACTTTATTTCAGTTGCTTTCCTTCATTACTAAGTACAGAGCTGTCTCTTTTCCCATTGTGTTCAATCAATTTGCTATCAATACCTAATTTTAGGCTTATCTCGCATTTAATTGTATTTCTTAAATGTTTTGTTTACCTGTCCAGTCACTTCCATGTTTTCTACTTTGGCTTTCAAAAATCTCTTTACCTCATTTGACTTTTTTTTTCTTGGCACTCAAGTTATCTTTCAAGCTTTTATTCTTTTTGCTTTATAGCTGTGAAAGAGATCAAGAAACAACAGTTGGTTGAAGTTCGTTCCATGGCTAACCCACCAGCTATTGTAAAGCTTGCTTTGGAATCTATCTGCCTGTTATTGGGAGAAAATGCCAGTGATTGGAAAGCAATCAGGGCTGTTGTCATGCGTGAAAACTTTATCAATTCAATCGTCTCCAACTTCAACACTGAGAATATAACGTAAGCACAGTTTTGCTTATTTTATGCGGTCTTCATATATTTGCTTCAACTTCTTTGTTTTCTTTTTTCTTTACCTTGCTATTCATTTTTATTTACTATTTGATGGAGCCAGATTTGACATTGCTGTGCATGTAGACACTGAAATTTAATTCATGAAATTAATTACTTTACCTGCAACTTTTCCGTACGTGATGATTGTTAATTTTGCAGCGATGACGTGCGAGAGAAGATGCATTCCAAGTATCTTAGCAACCCTGACTATACCTTTGAGAAAGTGAATCGAGCTAGCATGGCATGTGGACCTATGGTGAAGTGGGCTGTAGCCCAGGTAATGATGCAACCTTATGCGTCTCCTATACCACTGTCAGTTTTTAATTCTTCAGTTGCTAACAATGTACTGCTTTTTCTGAACAGGTTCAATACGCTGACATGTTGAAAAAGGTCGAGCCACTGCGTGATGAGCTGAGTTCTTTAGAACACCAAGCAGCTGAGAATAAAAACAAGGGTGAAGAAGTGAAAGCCCTCATTGCTCAATTAGAAATGAGTATTTCATCCTATAAAGAGGAATATGCACAACTCATCTCCCAGG
Source organism: Aptinothrips rufus (assembly GCA_902196195.1). NCBI lineage: Eukaryota > Metazoa > Arthropoda > Insecta > Thysanoptera > Thripidae > Aptinothrips > Aptinothrips rufus. The sequence goes on along the minus strand of CABIKL010000804.1, from coordinate 5,031 downwards.
CACAAGCAATCAAGACTGATCTGGAGAACGTCCAAGCAAAGGTTGACCGATCCAGTGCTCTTTTAAAATCATTGGTGATTGAGAGGGAGAGGTGGGAAGCAACAAGTGAGACTTTCCGTTCCCAAATGTCTACTATCATAGGGGACGTCCTTCTCTCGTCTGCCTTCTTAGCTTATGCTGGATACTTTGATCAGCATGTAAGTATTGACATAACTGCTGTATCAGCCTTCAAGTTGGCATTTGTATGGTTACATTTGCAAAATTTCAACCTTTGCTAATATTTTAAAACATAATTTTTTTCTTTTCTTGAAACAGTACCGTCAGAATCTGTTTGCGACATGGTGCCACCATCTTCAGCAAGCTGGATTGCAATTTAGAGGTGATATTGCACGAACGGAGTACCTGTCCAACCCAGATGAAAGGCTGCGCTGGCAGGCAAATGCTTTACCTACTGATGACTTGTGTACTGAAAATGCCATAATGCTGAAGCGTTTCAACCGATACCCCTTGATTATTGATCCATCTGGTCAAGCTACTGAATTCATTATGAATGAGTATAAGGATAGGAAAATCACTAAAACTTCATTTCTGGATGATTCCTTCCGCAAAAATCTTGAATCAGCTCTTCGGTTTGGAAATCCTCTTCTTGTCCAGGTAAGTTAATAATAAGCTTCTATTCGCTGATCCTAGCAGCAAAGTTTCAAAATAATTTACAAATGTTCGTTCTTTTCTTTCAGGATGTTGAAAATTATGATCCAATCTTGAATCCTGTATTGAATAGAGAACTTCGTCGTACTGGTGGCCGTGTACTTATAACATTAGGAGATCAAGATATTGATCTTTCACCTTCCTTCAACATTTTCTTGTCTACCCGTGATCCAACAGTGGAATTCCCACCTGACATCTGCTCCAGGGTGACTTTTGTCAACTTCACTGTTACTCGCAGTTCCCTGCAAAGTCAGTGTTTGAACCAGGTGCTGAAGGCAGAAAGACCTGATATTGACAAGAAGCGATCTGACTTGCTGAAGCTTCAGGGTGAATTCCATCTGAGACTTAGGCAACTTGAGAAGTCCTTGCTCCAAGCTCTAAATGATGCTAAAGGGAAGATTTTGGATGATGATAGTGTTATTACTACTCTAGAAACTCTGAAACATGAAGCTGCTGAAATCAGTCAAAAAGTTGAAGAGACTGACAAGGTTATTGCTGAAATTGAAACTGTGTCTCAGCAGTACATGCCTCTATCTCAAGCCTGCAGTAATATTTATTTCACCATGGACAGCTTGAACCAAATCCACTTCTTGTACCAGTATTCTTTGCAGTTCTTCTTGGACATATTTAGCTCTGTGTTGCACAGCAACCCTCACCTATTGGACAAGACTGATTATGGCCAGAGACTGGCTGTCATCACCAAGGATCTGTTCGGTGTTTGTTATGTACGTGTTGCAAGAGGTATGTTGCACACCGACAGGCTCACGTTTGCCTTGTTGCTCTGCAGAATTCATTTGAAAGGTGTGCCTAATGAAGCCAGCTTGGACTCAGAGTTCACATTTTTCTTACGAGGCAAGGAGGGTATGCTTAATTCCTCCCCACCTACTATTGATGGTCTGAATCAGGAGCAGTTGGAAGCTATGGTGCGGCTTTCCTCTCGCTTACAAGCTTATAAAAATCTTGCGAGGAAGATCAAGGAATCTCCGGAGTTCCCCGGGTGGATTCAACAGAGTACTCCTGAGCAATGTGTCCCTTCTCTGTGGGAAGAAGATAAACAATTGAGCCCTGTAGCTGTAGCAATTCATAACTTGCTACTTATTCAAGCCTTCCGGCCTGATCGAGTTATAGCAGCGGGAACGTCTTTTGTGACAACGGTGCTTGGAGAGGAGTTTATGTCGGCAGCTGAGAGAGAATTGGATTTGGCCTCAATAGTTGATGTCGAATTACGTGCTAATGTACCAGCCTTACTGTGCTCCGTGCCTGGATACGATGCTTCTGGTCGTGTTGACGACCTAGCTGCCGAGCTTGGCAAACAAATTGCCTCAATTGCTATTGGATCTGCTGAAGGCTTCAACCAGGCAGATCGCGCCATCAATCAAGCAGTACGTTCAGGCAGATGGGTTCTTCTTAAGAACGTCCACCTTGCACCTCAATGGCTGGTGCAGCTTGAAAAGAAGCTCCATTCTCTGCAGCCCCATGCTGGTTTCCGTTTGTTCTTAACGATGGAGATGAATCCTAAAGTACCAGTTAATCTCCTTAGAGCTGGTCGTATCTTTGTCTTCGAGCCACCTCCAGGAATAAAGGCTAACTTGTTACGCACGTTTAGTACAGTGCCTGCTTCTCGCATGATGAAAGCACCAAATGAAAGGGCACGGTTGTACTTTCTATTGGCCTGGTTCCATGCAATTGTCCAAGAGCGCTTGCGCTATGTGCCATTGGGCTGGGCAAAATATTATGAATTCAATGAATCAGATCTTCGAGTTGCCTGTGATACTCTGGACACGTGGATTGAAGCTACAGCAATGGGTAGAACTAACTTACCTCCTGAGAAGGTTCCATGGGATGCTATTGTCACTCTGCTTTCTCAGTGCATCTATGGTGGCAAAATAGACAACGATTTTGATCAGCGCCTGCTGACTTCATTCTTGGCCAAGCTCTTCACCCCTGGCAGCTTTGAGAGTGACTTTGCTTTGGTAGCAAATGTGGATGGAGTAGCTGGCGGGCCTGGAGGCCAACGCCACATTACTATGCCAGATGGGACCAGGAGAGATCATTTCCTACATTGGATTGAATCTCTTGCTGATAGGCAAACTCCTTCTTGGCTGGGCCTCCCCAACAATGCTGAGAAAGTCCTCTTAACAACACGAGGTATTTGCTTTTCCAGTTCTTGCATCAATGCTTCTGCTTCTGCCCTGCATTTTTCCTAATGATTTATTTTTATTTTTCAGGAACTGATCTTGTTGGCAAGTTGTTGAAGATGCAGCAGCTTGAAGACGATGACGAATTGGCATATTCCACAGAGGAGGGTCTGGACCAGACGAGGGAGTCTCTCGGTGACGGGCGCCCCTCATGGATGCGCACTCTTCATAACTCTGCCAACACTTTCCTGGATCTCCTGCCCAAGTCTCTGCCGACGCTCAGGCGCACTGTGGAGAACATCAAGGACCCGCTGTACAGATACTTTGAAAGGGAAGTCAACTCGGGTGCGAAGCTTTTGCAGGATGTCGTCCATGATCTGGAAGATGTTGTTCTGATTTGTCAAGGAGAGAAGAAACAGACAAATTATCACCGTGCCATGCTCAGTGACCTTGTGAAGGGAATAATACCTCCAAGCTGGCGCCGCTACACGGTGCCTCATGGGTGCACTGTCATTCAGTGGGTGACTGACTTCTGCTCCCGAGTCAAGCAATTGCAGCAGGTGTCTCAACTAGTTTCCCAGGGAGGCGCCAAGGAAATCAAAACATACCCTGTGTGGCTTGGTGGACTTCTGAACCCAGAAGCGTATATAACTGCAACCCGTCAGTGTATTGCTCAGGCTAACAGCTGGTCACTTGAGGAATTGGTATTGGACGTGACAATTGTTGATGAGAAGGAGTCAGGGCGTCAGACAAATGACGAGTGTAGCTTTGGAGTCACTGGCTTAAAGTTGCAAGGAGCTCAGTGCCGCAACAATCAGCTTTTGCTTGCTTCTACAATCATGACTGACCTACCAATGACCCTGTTAAGATGGGTTCGGTGTGCACCAGGTTCTGACATGAAATCAAGCAAGCTTTCATTGCCTGTTTACCTTAATTCTACTCGTACAGAGTTGTTGTTCACAGTTGATTTGAATATTGCTCCTGGTCAAGATCAACATTGCTTTTATGAGAGGGGTGTTGCTGTTCTGACATCGACAGCATTAAATTAGCTCCTTCACTTCCTTGTTTGTAATGCTCTCCTTTCTGTGAAAAATCTAAATGTGTTTGCTTGAAATCAAACGGAAGCTATTTTTCACTATTGTATTTGTTACTACTCAATCAATATTTGAACATTTATGAAATAAATATTATATTTGTAACCTCTACTTCATGTCTAATCTTCTGAACAACTCCTCTCCTCCCAAACTCAATGCTCCATCTTAGTCTGATCGTCACAAAAGAAGGTGATCTATTCATAAATTCTGTCAGGGATGTTAGGAAGGATAGGATAGGCAAAGCACAACATACTATAAATTTTATATTTATTCTGTACATGTTTATACACCTTCATACATAATATTCAACATTTCAGAAATTTGCCTTCTACAGGGTGGCTGGCCAGCGCCGTGAAATCTTGAAGTTAGACTAGCCCGAAGACAAATTAGAATCAAAGTAAATAAAACTTTTTGAGTGATTTTTTAACATTTTTGCATATTTTTCTACAAGTCTGGTGATATCACAATACATTATTTGAAAGTACCGTAATCCACACGCTTTTTGAAATATATTTGACTTCAGAAAGTATGCTACCTGAGTAGTTCGCAATTCGGTCTTCCTGACCCCCAAGTAGAAAAGTCCGTCCAAAAATTCGGTTTTTGAGCTATCTTGAATGATTTTCAGAACTGGTAATTATTCCAGCTTTTATGTTAGTATGAAGTTCCAAAACCCTTCAATGAGTGTGTCTCGTTGGCTGAGTGGCTAGCGGAGTCGTTTTTCGGGACCAATGGTTTATAGTTCGATCCCCCTCTATCTGCAAATGCGGAGGCAGAGGGGGATCGAACTCAGAACCTCGGGCCCCGAAAAACGACGCCGCAAGCCACTCAGCTAACGAGACCCTTCTGGAGATAATTATTGGAACTTCATACGACGATAAGAGCGGTACTACTAACCAGTTCTAAAAATCAATCAAGGTAGCTCAAAAATCGAATTTTTAGACGGACTTCTACCCGGGGGTCAGGAAGACCGAGGAGGTTGCCGTGCGAACCAGTGCAGCAATATATTTCCCGCGCTTTTTCATGGCGCGCTAAAGATGAAAAGCGGCAAAGGGTATCGAACACGGATCTCCCGCTCAGGGTGCTCTGACCAC
>CABIKL010000803.1:0-18903 GCA_902196195.1 Aptinothrips rufus | reverse complement strand
CCAGCGCCTGGTGGGCGCGTAAATTCAGAACTATGTTTTCCGATGCCATATGGCATCACGAGGCGGAAATGGGTTAACTGAATGCAAACGTTGTTGGTTTGTTTTTAATTTCATGTTAAGAGACCATGTCAAAATACCAGTAAAATACCTAAAATTTTCCATCGCCATGACCGTACTTCAAAATGCAGTAAACCTAAATTCAGGGGAGCCTAAACGCTGCAAAGAAACGTTTCAAAATGAGGTCAAAGAAAGAAAGATGACGAATCGCAAGTAAATCTATCGAATGAAACTCGAATCTCCGGAAACCTAAAATCTCTTCATCCGATTGAAAAAGAGAAATAATAGTAAGAATGTCGTGGGAACCGTTTTGTCACTCAATTTCAGACTGCTTATGCAGAACAAACATAGCCAGCATTTAAAGCATCAGCCTTATCACACAGCCATCAAGTAGTTTTTCAGGTTTCCGTGCTGGTCCCGGTCCCCCGGACCTGCAGCCCCCCACAGTCCGGCTGGGCTCGAGCTGGGCTACGACCTCCATATTCATAAGTAGGCAGGCATGCGTTTCAGTTTCCTCGTATTCGGCGCAGCCATTCAGGCGGCAGCAGTGCTGCTGCAACTTGGCTGAATTACGACGAGACAAACTCATATCTCATTAGGATGTTTGATGATAATGATGACACAGTACACCCGCCGCCCGCCGCCGTGGGGATGGGCGAGCTCTATTGGAGGGGAGGGGGATCGTTCCACCCCAACACAGCCCTCTACAAACAGCAGTATGGCTTCATGCAGCGCTGCGTTACTGTACTGCCATGTGCGAACACGCTGGGGCGTAACGTTGGCGATCAAGGACACGGAGGGTCGGCGGAGGAGGAGGGCGGGAAGGGAAGGGAAGGGAAGGGAAGGGAAGGGAAGGGAAGGGAAGGGAAGGGAAGGGAAGGGAAGGGAAGGGAAGGGAACGGAAGGGAACGGAAGGGAAAAGAGGGGGTAGGCCGGGGGTCTAGCGGGGGTGTGGTGGAGCGGGGTGGGAGGGTTCTCACCCCGCCTGACCCCGCCTAGCTCCCCTCGTAAAACGCGCTCACTCACCTCGCTTGTATTATACACACGCCCCAGGTGAGCCCGGCCCAGCCCAGCCCAGCCCAACCCAGCCCCACTGCACGGCACCTGGAAGCCCGCGAGGTAACGAAGATACTGGACTAAAGTGTCGAGGGGGGGCGGGGCGGGGCGGGGCGGGCGAGCGGCAGCCACCACCCCTGAGGACGAATGGACGCCCCCCTGGCGCCGCTCCTCCACCCCTACCGTGCAGTAGCATTTCTCTGATTCCTTCCTAAACTAGACAAGTTGAAGCCCCCAGGTTTTCGAAGAAAACCAGCTATATTCGGGAAGGGAAGGGATATCCAGTAATAACTCCGAAGCACTATCACTGTCAAGATAGGCGAAACTGATCAACCTCCATTCAGCTGCGCTGAATTCAACACTGACTTAACCTGTCCATGCACTGCAAAAAAAAGAGGGAACAAAAACGTTTGGGAAGATTTTGAGAAACAAGGGGTAAAGAACACCAGTTTCAAAAAAATTTGGGCTCTTTTTGAGGATTGGGTAGAAATACCAAACCACGTATCTTACGTGGTTTGGTTTAGAAATGCATGTTAGAGAGTCCTGATCATTTTGGCACAGCTCTAAAAATTTGTCCCAAAAATTCCGAAACTGGTGTTACTTCTATCCCCTGTTTCTCGGAAAGGGCTCCCCAAAACCGGCATTTTTTTAAAAAAAAAATTTATTTTGCGGTGTGTTCAGAACCGTGCAGGCAACCTGCCGCCTCACCCTGGCAATGAACCCCGAATCCATTATTCTGAAATATCGTATACCTAAAGCCTTCCGGACACGTCTTGCGGTCCCTCGTGCTGCGGTCTACAAGTCGCGCAATGTACCCAATAGCATGGCGTGTCTCCATCGGCGCGCACAGGAACGTTGCCCCCCCCCCCCTTTCCCCCCGCCTCCGCTCCACTTAGAGAGCCTAGAAGAGAGAGGTGACAACTGTCATATCGGCAGCGTACCTGGGATCCAGGTGTGTCCGCTCTACCCCGCACCCTCGCCGAGCGCCCAGGGAGCGAGGCACTCCGCATGGGCTGTCCCCAGCTGGATCCCAGCGGCTGCCAGGCCCGCTGCCGCCATGACAGTTGTCGCCTCTCTCCTTCCAGGCTCCTTCCAGCTCCACTCCACTCTGCTACGGCCCCATCAGAGTCCCGCTATGGCCTGCACCGCCGCGCCACGCCGCGCCACGCCGCGCCACGCCGCGCCACGCCGCGATACGACCTGGCAGGAGCAGGTCTGGTCCAGCCGGGCAGGGCAGGGCAGGGCAGGGCTCAGCATCCCGCGCGGCTCCCTGACTCGTTCCACACACCGGCTGGCTGGGCTGGCTCCTGACCTTTGCCTGCATCTCCGGCTCATTTACTGATGAGAGAATTAATAAAAGAGCCAGCCCCGAGAGGAATGTGATATCGGCGGCCGTGAGACTCCTCCCGAGTCGACCCCTGCGCTCGCTCGACGTAAGTGCGATGCGCGACGCGGCCAAGGGGTTGTACGTAAATTAGTAAGGCTCTTAGGGGGGAGGGGGAGGGGGTCCGAGCCTGCCTTATGGTCCTATACCAAAAGCATGATGAGTTAAGTTATTCGCCTTACGAAGGGGAGGAAGGGGGTCAAAATAGGACCAATTTTGTCTTACGTAATTTATGAACGACCCCCAAAGGGATAAATAAGCAGGTATTTAGTCTCCCGCCTCGCTGCAGGTTTACGGCGGCAGTCAGAGTGGAGCGAGGCGCGCATGAAGATATGAACCCGCAGGACACCAGGAAACAGAGAACCTCCTGGCTTGTCTCATTGGCAGAGACAGAAGGCAGGCTCCGGGCTGGACCAGCCTCCAGCCAGCCTCCAGCCAGCCTCCAGCCAGCCTCCTCGCTACTCCAGCCGCCACCAGCCTTCCCAGGGCAGTGTCCAGCACTAGCGCCAGTAGTGTCCCGGCTAGCCTAAGGTTAAAGACCTGAATACTGAGAAATGTGGAGCGTTCAATTTCTCATATCAAGCTTTCAATTGTCATACTGGGCTGTCGCGAGAGGGTCAAAATGGCGGAATAGCCAGGACAGTCATCCTCAGAGAGAGAGAGAGAGAGAGAGAGAGAGAGAGAGAGAGAGAGAGAGAGAGAGAGAGAGCAGAAGCGTGGACATGACATGTATATGACGTTATCGAGAGCACGGAGTTGTTTTGTTTTGCCCCAAGTTTTATCCAGGCCCCTCGCCGATTTTCGCATTCGAAACGGACAGGCTATTGGTCTCCAGTGACAGCCCCTCCCCCATCCCTCCCGCTACATGACCGACCCGCTCCACTAGGCCTCGCTACCGTTCCGAAAGCAGTTCTGCGAGAATTGGATTCGGTCGATGCGGATGGACAAAATAATTGCTTTCTCCCCCGCTCGGCTCGTCCGCCATCTCTACCCACCCCGTCACATCTCCCCGCAAAACAAATGACAGAGGAATTTGTCAGCGCGAGCATTACGCAGGGGCTTTTAGGAATATACGCAGGCCCACTGCAATTATGCAATTACGGAGAGTGGGGACTATAAAGGGAGGAGGGAGAGCGGCGACAAATGGTGCGACGATGGCTGCTGTCCAGGATTTGCGCGGCAAGTGACGCACCTTGGCCCGCTCAGTGTGGCCAACTTAGGATTCAGAATTGCCAACTTACAGTTTCAATCTCTAAACTACTGCTGCTATCCGATCTCCACATTGGAAGGGGTCAAAGGCAAAGAAAAATCATGATGGCGGGAAATGGAATAAGAGGTCACCACGAGAGAGAGAGTAGGGTAGGTACTGGTACATCGCCTAGACAAGCAAGCGTCCCTGGAATGAGGCTGGACTTGATCCAGCTCCGGCTCGTCGGACAGGTGAGGGCAGGTCAGTGCCGCTGGACTTAGTTCTAAGAGGGGGCGAGAAAGAAAGCGAAAGAGGGGAAGAAAGAGAGGAGGAAAGAAAAGGAGGAAAGAAGAGGAAAAAGAGAGAGTGAAGAAAAGAAAAGAGCTCAAATTGGGAGGTTTCAGGTCACACACGCAGGTCACACTCACAGGTCACAGTGAGGGAGGTACGATGCCTTGCCGTATCGTCCTCGAAACAAGTGGGCGCCCTGTTATCCATTGCCCCGTGGCTGCCCCGTGGCTGCATTATATCTGCTCCATGGCTGACCCATAGCTGTTCGATAGCAGAGCGAGACGGGTGGGGTGGGGGCCTGCGGTGCTCCTGTTGCCTTGTGGCGAGGACAAAGGACAAAGACCTGCACTGGTCAACCCCCTCGTCTCGGTCAAACCAATCCCGCGGTGTGGCGCGGAATGGGGCTGGCGGGGCGGGGCGGGGCGGGGCGGCGTGGGGCGCGTCGCTTGGGGTGGCGTTCCTGCGCACGGCGTGGCAGCGGACCTGTTTCTGCACTATTTGCCGGCCCCATCATCGAGTTAGTCCTGACCTTGCTGTGGCCGAAATCTTTTGAAAGGGACGTCCCTTTCAGAACCAGTCGACCAGGATGGCGAGTCCTGTCTGGTCTGGTCTCGTCGTGCGAGGATCACTCTCGTCGCTACTCCGCGCCTCAAGTAGCTCCAGGATGAAGACCCGCCGCGAGAGACAGGAAGTTAGTTGAGGAATGACTATCAGGTGCACCTTACCACCTGTGACCCCGACACATTACCCCCCTTCCCCTTAACGCCACTCCCCATCCGAATGGGGTAGGTACAAATCTGGCGCGCAGCACGCATATGTTTCGCGTGGGGCCGCGTGGGGCCCACTAGCCAGACATACTAATTGGCTTCTTAAAAATAAATACTTTATCGATCCGACCTGCCACGCATTGCGGCCGAGTCTTTCCGTGCTGCGTGCGAATGCAGACCCCTCTCCCCTCTTCCCCTGGCCTTTTGTCGGTCGTTTTACGCCGTTCCCTCGCTGCCATTCGACACCGCGCCGATTTCCAGAAGAGAATGGAAAACGGAATTAGGCATTTCCAGCAACCTGCAAAGCAACGGCGTGTTTCACTTAAGTTGCTCTATTGCGGTCCAGGCTGGCAGAACAGGGTCGTCAACGTGGACGTCTTGGTGATCGACTACACTCTGTTCTGCTTGCTTCACTTCACTTCGGAGCGACCGAATTGAATAGTCTGAATGTACGGTGGGCTACCTATAATCATCGGGCCGAACTCAAACTCAGCTCAGCTAATAGTGTCTAAATCCCATCAAACGAAATCGCCATTTCCCTTGCAATCAGAACAGATTAAAACCTTCTAAATCTAACACCTACCTTAAAAAGTCGTGTGAACTACAACCAGTGCCCGCGTAGTCAAGCTGTGCTATTAGGGAGAGGCGACACGCAGTGTGGACACCCTACTCGCTCTAATTATTCCTCGCCCTGCTCATAATTATTTAGACAAGTTTTTATTTTCTCGCTCCTCCAGCCAGCAGAGGGCAGCAAGCTACTCATTCGCGCTAATTGTTCCAAGGATGTCACAAAGAACTCGCAAAACGCAGGTTTAGTCTGAAAATACCAACAAACCAACCTGAGCTGACGGAATCGTGCTGGAAGATTTACTTTCGTGAGGAAATAGTGAGAACACGATGAAACGCGGGAGATAAGGTGACCTGCTCGCTGCTCGAGGCTGACGACCCGCAGAGCAAGGTTCTCGCTGAACGTCTTATTAAAAACAGGCCTCTGCCTTTTAACCATGACTTACCAGTGCTAACAGCGTGTCATTTTCTTGTTATCCAGGATGATACGCGCGTCGTCGACTAACAACAGAGGCGCGGACGAATGGAGCTAGGGGAGCTAGGCGTCTGAAAATCAAAACCAGCTATAATTAATCTTTCTTTGTGGAACTATGGTGTCTAATTGCCTTGGCATGCTGCCTTTCTTTCTTACCGAAGAGCACTTCGTTTCCCATCGTAGCGTCAACACGAAATAACCTGTACGGACCCAAGCAGAACAGGAAAATCGAGAAGACGCTACAACGACGTCAAATGGGCTTCCTTTACCCTTTCGGAAATAGAGATCGAATCGACGTGATTTTCGTCGCTTTCTTACCGGGTACAAAGCGGTCGTAATGAGGTATTAGCCACGAAATAACAACATGATGACGTAAATGGAAAACAATAGGGTATTCCAATGATAGCCAGACCGGAAATAAGAAAAACAAAACGACACGGTGAGGGGGGGAGAGGGGTATTCGCGCTGCAACTCCCCGCTCCCCCGCTCGCCGTGTCGTTTTGTTTTTCTTATTTCCGGTCTGGCTATCATTGGAATACCCTATTGAGGGTGCGTTAATGGGTTTTGATTCCAGTGCTGCCAAATGCGAACCTGATGCACAGCAGTGCTCTGGTCTGGTTTATTGCAGGATTTCAATAAGGTATTTTGGCCGATTTTGGCACGAAGTAGGACTAGTCCACTTCATGATTTCAGTGGAGTCAAGGAGGTGAGAAGAATAAAAGCATCCGCCATCTGTCGCCTGCTGAGTGGAGCAAGGGAGGTGGTGCAAAAATTATTCTGCTCCTGTTCTTTTCCTCGCTGAATTCCCTCATTTCTTTGAAAGATCGGAAGGCTGGCTTGCATCGCGTCCTAGGTTTCAGGCGAGTAGATTTTCTCGTTCGATCCGTTCTTGGCCAGGAGGCTCAGGACGCAGGATAAGGACGGGGTTCGTGGCCTCGGCCTGTCATCGCGTACCCCCGCCCCCGAGCAGGAGCGGAGCAGAGCGGAGCGCCGCCCCATTAGGGTGAAATAGGCGATGCAAATGCAAACCGCCAGGCCTGCTGGGGCACCGTTAGGGCGTTGGGGCGCCTCTAAAGCAGCGTGCGGCGTGGCGTGGCGTGGCGTGGCGGGGGGCGGCGAGGGCCCAGACGGGGTCGTTCGTAGCGAGCGGCTGGGCGGGGGCGGACTTGTAGGCAGGAGCCGCGCTACGCCGCGCCACGCCGCGCCGGCCGGTGGACGCTGTGATGTGTGTTGAGCTTTATTTTAATTAGAGCCCCTCCCTCCCCCCTGGCTGAGGGGCGCGCCGCACCGCCGGCCGGTCGATATCAGAACGTCGACCGCTCCAGCAAGGGGTTGTTGGTCTGCTCTGGACTGCATCCTCGCCCCCACACCCCCCGTCCTCCCACGCAGACCGCCACGGGGCGACGGAGATAACGTTCTCATCAACACGCGGCCGGGGTAATCGCGCCCTGTTCCATCCATCGCTCTAGCACGGACGAGACGGCGAGCAGTAAACGGTGACGGGACGGTTAACACCTTGTGACTCCCGAAGGACGCAATAAAGATGCGGAAATTACTATGTGGAGGCCGCGTGGCACGGACCTCCTGGGTATTGAGGGGGAGGGGACGTATGCCGTGTGTTAGCTGGCATGTTGATCTAATACACTTGTTGAACAAGCTCATTAACGTGCTTTTTCTTTGTGCTAAACATTAGCCCGCATTGCTCTCTCACGTTAAAAATATGTTCGCAATTTGGATTTGGCACATGAGGTTCTTTCCGCTTTTGGGAGTAGTTGCTATGTCACATGTCAAATGTAACTGTGAGAAAGATATCATGCCAAAAATAACATTCTGTAATGACTGATAAAAAGGTAAAAAACAGATCTCTTGTGGAATTGTATTAGATGTATTCTTAAATAAAGTTCAGAACAAGATATTCAACACACAGTCCAGATCTACTTAATTTCAGATGATAACATTTCATTTTGAGTACATAACAGTTCTCCAATAGTGTAACTGTCAAATCTAAAATCTATACCGTAGAACTATGCATGGTATTTAAAAATCAAAATCAGGGCTTAGTTTCATAGACTAGAACACAAATCTTTCCATTGACTGCAACAGTACATTTCATTCTATATACATGATTTTTATTTATATAATTTGCATGCATCATTATTATACACAAATATGTAAAAAAAATTCAAATAAAACATTTCAAGTACATGGTTTTAGGAATGAAATTAGGTAAAGGTCAAAGGAGAGAAAACAATTTGGTGTCACCTAACGTACAGAAATAAAACTGAGAGGGGATACACGATACACAGTGGTTAGACAACAAGAATAAATCTTATTTCCAATATGGGAAAAAATTCAGAAGAAGTCTTCAGTGCCGAATTCAAGACACTGCCCTATTTCTTCTACAAAACAGGGCAGTACAAACTTGCTCGTAACACAAATTATTTAAAATCAGTTCCCTGGGATGCCAGGGATCTGAAATAAACTTCATCAAAATCATGATTGCTAAAAGTTCATCACAAGTTTGCACTATGTCCTATACATTGTGAACCATAACATGGTATTCTATTGCAACCATGCGCCAAGGAAATTAACAAACTAAAGTCTCTGGCTCATGCGGTACCTTTGTCACCAACCAAAATATTTCGTAGAAATCATCGAACTCTTACAGAATTTACAACATTTAATAATGTATTTGTTTGTTTTTTCCTCTAAAAGCTAGTAATTATGATCGGTATTAAGCATAACAGTTGAAACTATCCTCTAAACAAGAAACTGCCAAGAGAGAGGCAGTAAACTCCTTTCTTCATCTTGCATTTTAACATGGGACACAGCCACCAAACAAAAAATGCCAAATTAAAGCTCCAAAAAAAGAAAAAGGTGCAAGCTTTTAAAAATTTTCTCATTTTGATCAACATAACACTGCCAAGAAATTTCAGAGAGCAGTCTACTATCACTACAATGCATACAGAATGTCTGTTATGCTATCACAATATGAAATAAAATGCCTTCACAAATAAAATGACAACATTCTACAACTGCATTTGCTTAAGATTTCCTCCTACAAAGCATACATGGCAACAACAAGATCTGTACAGACACTTTCATCACTTCATAAGATCAGAGAAAGTTATAGAACAGAGATGAAGCAGGAAAGAGAAATGTTTAAACTATTCATAAAATTTAAAAGAAATAACTTCATTACTACCATAAGTTTTCAAAGAAACAAGAGCTATAAATAAGCAGCATAGATTTAAAAAATTTAACAACCTTCACAGCAGAAAATTTGTTTAAAAGATTGCTTTACACAAGAAAAGGGAATCAAAGGTTCACAAAATACCTATTAAGAGGCAACTTGGCCACATTTCAAGGTTCCATGAATGAATTCATTGCATATATGTTTACATGGTTAACTAACTGAATAATCTGTCCATGTTTTTAATTTTTTTTTCTATTTGGACCCGACAGCATTGGATTTGCATATTTGACACCAAAGTTTACTAGAGTGAATAATAAGCTGGATTATTACTACTTTCAAACAGGAGATATTGTTACACGTTAAGAATTCCTCGCTTGCATCATCTTCTGTCCATCAAGTGCACTCTTTCACTGCTATCTACTAACAAAATATTAATTGATATCAAGAGATGAGGCAAGAACATTTCCACTGACACAAAGAATGCTATAAAATTCAACTTCAACAAAATTACAGAAAGTTATTTCATTTTTATTCGTTGCAACCTGAGCTGAGCACCTTTCCCATTTGCAAAAACATTTGTGTAGCAAAACTTCAAAAAAATCGCAACTGTAACAAATCAAAATTAGATCTGGTCATAGCCAAAGAATAGCAACATTGCAAGCTTTTCACCAAAAATTGTTCTTTATATCTATCAGGAAAATCAGAAAAAAGACTTGAATTTGCTATGCATCATCCTTTAGAATGCATAGTGGATCTTGTATCAGATTCATAGATTAAGAAGAAATACAACTGCTCTATGATTATTTCAAAAATCCTGTACCAGAATGTCTTCAGATGATGAAAAATATAATTCATGGTGATTATTAAACAAATCTGATCCCTCCTAAATTCAATATTATCTCAAATTCTGATGTCTTAAAGTAGGGAATCACAGCCACACATGAAATACAAGTTTAACACCCAACGTGTGAATACAACTTTTTTAGACCAGAGGATCATAGCTTGGAAAATTATAAAAGGTTAATTTTTCTGATTTTGGAAGATTTCAAAACGGTTTTGCTTTCAGATCCTACATTGAAAATTGAAAAAAAGGAAAACCTTACATCTAGGCATTTTGAATGTACTTATACCTAAAGTCCAAGAAGGAAACAATGATAAATACATTCAACTATCTAACAGTCTTGTAATACTTAAGATGTGTGAGAAACTAAATGCCATGTACCATAATGTTGTAACAGCTGTGCAAATTGGCCAAAGGCCAGGGTCAGCTCAGGTTTTACACAATTATTACTTCAGTGGAAAACCTAGCGGCCACCTGACTTAGAGTGAGCAATAAGCCATTGAAGAGTGATATCAATATTATCTTTTTCTTTACATGAAATGGAATAACAGCATATTTCTCTGTCCTGAATAGCACATAAATTCCTGCAAGAGAGAAAATTGAAATAAAACCTCTTTCCATATAAGATTTACAGTGCAATTATTCTCATCAAATTTCACTTCCACTTTACTTACATCCTGTCTATGAGCTCTTTCTCATCAAGGCAGGTAGGCAAATCTCTCTTGTTACCAAGCACCAACACTGGAATACCCATGAGCTGAGGTTTATCCAACAAATTATGAAGTTCATTCCTTGATGCCTCTATCTTGTCAGGGTCAGCAGCATCAACCATATATCTGAAATTTTAGATAGGAATAAAGAAAGATGTCACAGTTAATGTGAGAGGAGTCAGGTAAAACATGACATATTTAAGTAATATTTACTCACACAATGGCATTGACACCACGGCAGTAGCGTTCCCACATTGACCGGAACCGAGGTTGTCCTCCAATATCCCACACTTTGATTGTTACATTTCCTTTTGTGATCTTACGCATATTGAAGCCAACAGTGGGAATCATATCTTGATTAAACTGCCCAGACTGAGAAAAAAAATACATTCATTAGTTGTTAACTCTGAGACGAGATCACTGAACATTATGAAGAAACAGAAATGAAAACAGAATGTAATGAGCTAGACATATTAATAATTGCAACAATTCGTTTGAAAAGGTGTATTCTGGGTTACAGTGGAGATGATCAATGGCATACCACAAATACTGAAACTTAATAAGTAAATGCTAGTGTGGTAAACTTTGTCTATAGTTTTGAATGGGAGTGCTCAATACTAAATGATAATTTTTTTAAAGAATTTCCTTAAAGGAATTGCACACAAATTGTTACCGCTATGAAGCAGCAAATGCAGAGACTGCATCAGGCTTTGAAATCATCTTTTGACGTTTTGGGGTTAGGTCAAAGGCAGATGGTGAAATCAAAGAGGACCGCAGAGGGGCGCATTCAAACGGATCTCATATGGTAAAGCCATTATATCGACAATAGAAAAAGTCATCGTCATGCTAAAATTACCAACCGCAATCACATTGACGAATGTTGTTTTGCCAGAACATTGTAAACCGACAAGTGTCAGTTCCATTTCTTCTTTCCAAAACAGGCTCTTAAACCAATCCAAGATTCTATTGATTAACGCCAACATTCTACTAGATTTACGCTGCTCGCCTCAAATCAGTTATTCATAAAACAGATTACACAATCTGGCACTAAAAGCAAAAATTGAACGCGTCTTGAAGGGATGAGTAACAGAAAGATGGTCCACACTGCTCCACACCCACTGCTACTGCTGCAACCGCATGAGCTGTCCCGAACCAACTACGTAACCCAACTGACATGTAGTTCATTTACCTGAATAGACTGAAAGAAGTAATTATTACTTTGATGTGCAGGGGTTCCATAAAACGTATGAATCCAAAAGGTGTGAATAATCGCGCCTAACCTCGATTTTAAATATTAAATAAAGCAGATACAAACGACATTGTGTCAGTACCGCACTCACTTGACACTAAAGAGCGAAGTTCAAACGAGAGCGGGTGACCGCCGACAGGAACGCTGTAAAGACTATCATGATTTTGTGGCGTCGACACTCTTCCTGTCGAATTCTGAGAAAGATAGACTGAAGAAGGACAAAATTGAAGGAAAGCAGAAGGACATACGCGCCGTAAATAGAGTATATACACATCCATCCTGCAACATTCTATGGAATCATCTCCATTTAAGTCAGTATAAGCCTGCCTTGTACGTCGATTCCTTGATGTGATAGGAAGAATCAGGCTTGATTCCACCATGTTTGAATTTTTTCATACTTGTTTAATGTAATGTGGTTGCGACCTGCAGGTAATATCTTTCAGCATTCAATTAAGGTAAGTTATTGGAACCATCGGGGTTAAAAAGGGATCCAATGTTTTGTAATAAACCTCCGTTATTGTACGTCCACCGTTATTGAACGCGCTCTCGATGTCGGGTTACCCTGTCCCAATACCTGAATAATGATCTTTATGTTGTATTTTCGGTGGAGCAGCTGCTCTCGGCGGGTGCCTCTGATGTCGCTGTCGCGTCTATTTTCAGTAATTCCCCGCACACCAGGGGCGTAGCCAAGGAAAGGGAGGACGGTCGGATGAGGGACGCGGCCGAGCGGATAGGGGATACGCCTTATCTTCCACCTGTAAGTAGGCAGAAAGTTTGACGGGGCTTCCCTCTCCCCCGAACAGACTGTCTAGCTACGCCCCTGCCTCGCACAGGCGTTCAGTGACAGCTTCCTAGTGGCAGTCGCCCTGCCTGTGTCCTGGCGGCATGCCACCAGACGTGGCCTCGTGCGAGGCGAGGCGAGGAGAGGAGAGGAGAGGCAAGGGGATACATCGTGGCAGTGCAGCCCTCAAGCCCAGCCTCCCTAGGACAGCTCATCTGTGCTTTGGCGACGGACGAGACTGCCCGACGGGTGTTGAGGAGCGCATAGTGATAGTTTGCCCCAGTCCTGGCTCACTGAACTTCGAGCGCCATGGACCCTTACAGTGAGTAGATGTGCCTGGACATAGCTTCAGGTCCCACATGTCCCTGTCCCGCATCTCCCTCCAAAAGAAATGCACATTCGTCGAGCTATTACTGGCGGTGTGCGTGGCTGTGACTCTATGTGAGCCTTGGCGATGATGAGGCCCGCGCCCTCCGCCCGCACCTGTGCGACGGTAGGCCTAGAAACGCTCATTACCTGAGCGACCGTCTCCTTGGGGTGCTGATGCTTCAATCTTCCCATACTCCTATTGTCTCAACAATACAGACTTCAGCTTTCTTTTGCAGTGTCAGAGGACGGCCCCTGCACAGTGTGTTTGGCTCCCGGTCGAGCCTGTGCTGGCTGTTACGCGGTGTTCTATTGCGGCAAAGAACACCAACTCGAACACTGGCGGAGCGGGCACAAGGTGGCATGTGCACCTTACAAGATTTCAAAAGATCCCGTTTTGGGAAGATATCTTGAAGCTACACAGAATATAGAGGCCGGAACTTTTATTATGAAGTCAAAGCCTCTCATTTATGGACCACAGGTAAAAGTCCATTCATTAAAAAAAAATTTCTAGAAACTAATTTTTGAGAAATAAATATGAACACTTAAATATTTTTATTTTTAGATGAGTTCAGAGCCCGTGTGCTTGAGCTGCTGTCGACGACTTGGAAGTGAACCAGAGGAATGGTATCACTGTACCAAATGTGGATGGCCTTTATGCTCATCTGAATGCCAAAAATCAGAGCAACATGATCCTGAGTGCTCGGCAATGGCCAGAGCTGGTTTCTTCATGGGAAGAGGTAATATTTCTCGTTGTGTTTGCAGCTTCAAACTGAGCTTAAGGAAAACTGAAGTGATAAGGCTGCGACTTTTTTCCTAGACTGTCACAATGTTACGATTCTTGGTGGTTTAGAAGAAATAAATCAATGGTCCTGGTATGGGGCAATAGTTCCATTAAGAGCTCTCCTGTTAACACCAAAGGAGTACAAGAAGTTGATGTCATTACAGAGTCACTTAGAGGAACATCGCAGAAGCCCTGAGTTCAATTTTAAAGTTCGATCAATAACCAACTTTATCCACAACACTATGAAATTGCATGATTTCAAAGAAGATGATATTGCAAATGTTTTAGCAATTTTTGATACTAATGCTTTTGAAGTATCTCGACCAGACCTAAATCAAATGGTAATATTACAAAGTTGAAAATGCAATTATAACATAATTATGTTCTGCCATAATACAAAAACACTTGATTTGAAATTTCAGGGAAGAGCACTGTACTATACGGGGTCCATGATGGCTCACGCTTGTAATCCTAATGCACGCCTCTGCTATGTTGGAGAGAAGTTTGAGATGGCCCTCATGGCTGAGCAACATATCCCTGTGGGGGCAAGTATTAATATTACCTACATGGATCGTTTAAATGGAACTCTGAAACGCCTAACACATCTGCGGACAACAAAGCACTTTGATTGCTGTTGCACCAGATGCAGTGATGCAACCGATCTAGGCTTGTACTTAGATTCTCTACGATGTGTCAAATGTCAAGGTAAATTTAACATATTTTTAAGCGGAAACTGAGTATTAGCCGAAAGAATATATAACTAATAAAAGTTTTCTTTTTAGTTGAAGGCAAAACAGCATTACTTATATCAACAAATCCTATCAAATTGACAGCCGATTGGCAGTGTCAGGATAGTTCATGCCAAAACAAAGTATCAGCAACAGAGATGATCAAACTGCACAAGGACATTAGAATAGCAAAAAGGAATTTAGATGAAAGGGGTGAACTTTTGGACTACAAGGAGTTTTTAGACAAACAACTGGGTCCAAAGGGACTGCTGCATCCTACATCAACATACATTCTTCAAATCAAAATTTACCTCATATTCAATGTTTTGGGACATACGCATGGTCACTTAGTAAAAGGTATCAGAGCGTCAATGTATTTGAGTGCAAAATTTCATTACAAAAAGTGTGATAGAGATGGATGTTTCCAGAAATGAAGGAAGACTTGCTTGAATACAAGATAGCTCTCTGTGACGAGATGCTGAAAATTGCTAAAGTGTTGCATCCTGGATACTCCCGGACACGAGCATTTTTACTCCTAGAATTGCAAGATGCTCTAATGGAAAAATTAAGAAGAAATGTCAAAAATAAGACAATTAGCTCAAAAGAGACACAGGTAATGTGCATATATATCTCAAGAATTCCTCTTTCCCACTTCTTTACACATTTCAGATTTTAAAAGTTTGAAAATTACAAGAAATTTGGTCAACGTAATTAAGACTCGTGAAGAAATTAATATTAATGAAAACTCTCCATAGGTGGCAGCTGAAAAAGTACAGGCAATGCTTGAAGAGGCTGCATCAATTCTCAGAGAACCAGCTAGAAAATCAGAAGTGGACGAAAAGAAAAGAAAATTTCGTGAGAAATGCAAGCATCTGGGTCTTAAGCAAATGTAAAGTTTTGCTCTTGTCGGTGAAGAAAATTAGGATGAAATGCTGCATTGATTACAGAAGAAAAAATAGACATTGAGGGAAATTAGTTTCATTTAATTATAAAAACCATAACATTAATTTAAGGTGAGGATATACTGTGGTCAAATGATCTTATGGCACAGAGACAGTCCTAGAGAGTCATACAGATTTAAAACCACAAAAAGTGACAATTAATGGATTATAGTTGATAAAATTAAGGCAACAGCAATAGTTCTAAGACAAAAATAGTGCTTCATAATATTCACTGCAACATACTTTGCAAGTACCAAACTGTAACCAATGAACAGGAACAGAGCTCGAATCTGAACTTTTTGCAGTAACCTTGAATTCAACAAGGATGCATGCATGCCACTACACACGACACTTCATTGTAGGACACAAAATTCTATGATTTAGAGATAATACACAGATATAAATTGGAATGTTCAAAATGTGCAAAACAAATCATGATTAACGAATTTTGAAAATCAACATTCAAGATGACCCACAGAGCAGTTGCTGTTGACAGCTAGACAAACGAAACATCATGAAGTCAATGCTCAAGAAAACTACAGAGGATAGCATATCCCATGTATGGTAACTCAAATGCTTTGAACTCTCATTGTCTTGACATATTTCACAATTTTAGGGAACTGATTAAAAAATGTGTTTCTATATTAATTGTTATTGGTTTGAATGCATTGCTAGCCATCTTACACTAAAATTAAGCTGGACTGAAATATCAACAGTAACAGAACTTGTCATACCCAAAGGGTGCAGCCAAAAATTTCAATAGAGGTGATTGAAAAAAAGAATTGACAATTGACACTAGAATAGTGTCTTCGTGACTGCTCAAAAATTTTATAATGCAAAACTTCCAATAAATATTTTTTTTGAGAAAATATATAAGGGGTTACCACTATATTTCAATAAATACTGTGCAATCTAGTGGCAATAACTAGAAAGATCAGGATATGAAAGACAAGTAGAAGAAAGATAAAGTACACAGACCAGCCCACCAAAAAATGGACTGCAATACATAAATTTAAATGCCTGATGCAGGTAATGAATATGCTCTCGATTCACTCACTCAAAAACAGGAAATGGTAATAACAAATATAAATGGCACTAGACAGCAATGCCTCTTATGGCTCACAGCAAGCAATCGTTAAGAAACAAGTATTGCTTACCGATTCCAATACAAAATAAAATAAGGAAATTACAGATATAAAAATTAAAGCTTTCTGTTGATTCTCACTCAACGTACTGTACCTCCTGTGGAGAAGTCATGAGAAGATGCATAACAAAAATATCACAGCACAGGAGTAAATTAGAGAATTTAACAATTAATATGAAGTACCAAATGGGAATAAAAAGTCATCACGAATAACAAATTGAAAGTGCCTACTTGTGATTTAAGAATTACCTTATCTAAAATAAATTTGAATGGAGTAAAATTTATTTGCTTCCATTGACTGCAAGGAGTCATAAAAATGTCATCCTACAAACAAAGAGCCTTCTATGCTAGTACTGTAGGTTGAACTGGAAAAGTTGAACTCGTACTGTAAAGAGTCACCCAAAATAAATATCCAGACTAGCTCAAATCTTGCCACATTTCATAATTTAAGATATGCATGAACACTATGTTTATGTCAAGACAAATAAAATACTATAACTTACACTTGTTATGGAAGAATTAAAAACATTGTAAGTGGTCAATGTATAATGGGCAAAGATATTAGAGCTGCACCAGAAATAGATATGCTGTGTATTGCTACAAGTAATACTATAATAATCCTGAAACGTTTTGTCCAATGCCAGAAACAATTTCTTCCTCACATACCAAACTTCAAAATCTTGGACTGCATACACATACCTGATTATCCACATTACCGAAGCATTTCCAGTGGGAAGTGGTGGGTCGATTCGATACCGATTCGACGTCTTTTCAACAAAAATCTCGTCGATTCGATATCGAATCGAAATTGTTTCAATCAACATATCTCACTAGGTACCGGAAGAAATGAAATGGGCCTCAAGACTTATTTAAAGAAGCAACATAATCAGAAAAACATTCTCACAGTACAAAAGCTAAAAATTATGTTAGGCAGTAATTTTTCAGAATCACCTTGTGCATTCATTTCGTAACGCATAAAACAAGAGACGCACACAGAGATGAGCACAGATATTTGAAGTCTTATCTGATGACACGAATTCTATGCTCATATTTCAAAAACTCTATCAACATCACATTATCTTGCCGAAATCAAACGGCTTTCTTGCATCGTGTAACAGCCCCTAGCGTCTCAGAGGATCACTGCATGGAACACAAGACAGGGGAGGATGCCGCAACGAGTAAACCGAAACCACCAGCCAACCAGATCTCCAGATTGATTGTGGCCTGTCATTTTCGGTTTAGAAGTGCCAGCGAGTCCCCCCCAGCTCTTCTCAATCACGCCCCGAGCCTGGCCCGGGGCCCGCCCCGGTGTCAGAGCCAGGTGCGGATCCAGGCGTCCCGCTGCTGGTCCACCGGTCGAACTCGATGCCGGAGTCTGGACTCTGGCCGATGCCGATCGGGCTCAGGAACTGGGTCAGCTGCGACGACGTGCACCTGCAGTCCGCCGCGCTGGACCCGCAGCTGGGGCAGCCTCTGACGGCGGCGTGCGGCCGACGGCTGCGCGGGCCACCGCCGCGGTGTCCCGTCCCGTCCAGACCCTCCGCGTCGCCCTCGGAGCGCGGGGCCATGCCTGTCGGCACACAGCACAGGGGAGGGTCAACCCGGGTCAACCCGAGGCGGGGCAGGGCGGCAGGCAGGGGGCCAGGACCGGGCAGGGGCAGGGCGACAGGCACTCTCTCTCTCCCTCTCGCTCACCTGACCCGGACGAGTCCGGCGTGGCGAGGCTGTCCGCCGGCGAGGACGCGCTCGCAGGGTCGCTGACGGACTCCACCGAGTCCCCGCGGCGTCGGTCCCAGCCAGGCTGCGACTGCAGCTCGCGCTCGAAGTTGTACAGCTGCTCCATGAAGTGGAAGTTGGGCGCTATGTTGGACTTGCGCGAGCGCACCAGGTTGAAGGCGTCGTTCAGGCTGAGCGACATCTTGTACATGAGGTAGGCGACGGTGATGGTGACGGATCGGCTCACCCCCGCCAGGCAGTGGACCAGCACGCCCTTCTGGTTGGAGCGGGCCTCGTCTGCAAGGCAGAACACAAGCAATGAGCAGATGTCCGGCCACTACGCGACGGGGAAATCAAACAGATTCTGGGGCAAACCAACCAGAAAGTAAAATTTAAAAAATAATAATAAAAAAAGTCGATATCATTTTGAGTTTATTCTCATCTTGCATCTTCCTGACCGTGTTAAAATAGGCATCAAAATGATCTTCACAGGTGTATTACTTTTCGATATAGTGTTGTTTGTCCAGCACCTTGCTTTTCTTTTTGGCTGAGCGTTTAGCGAAGCCTGTGGATCGGCGGAGGTTAAAACTGTTGTCTGTCTGTCTGTGTGTGTGTCTGTCCGCACGATAACTTCCGAACGCGTCGAGATACAGCCTAGCGC
>CABIKL010000802.1:0-18905 GCA_902196195.1 Aptinothrips rufus | reverse complement strand
GAATGAGGGTCAAACGACGACCCCACGCGACCCCAGGCCCCTCACCGCGACCCCAATTTTTTTTCTCGCGACCCCAAAAGTGCGGCGCCTGAAAACAGATGCGATGTACCATTTAATTCTTACCCCTGTTTTTAGACTTGCGGATCTACAAACGTCACCAGCCACGCCTGAGGTCGGCGTTGACGTCTCTGGCCTACTCGCTGCAAATGGCCATGGCTCGTGAGTATCGACAGACAACGTAACATCACTTTATAAAACACTTTTTAAAACAGTTTCCTAAAATATCCACATTGTTTTGTTTTTGTCCAGAGAAGCCGCTGGCGGAGTCTGAGACGCCGGGGCGCGCGCACGCCCAGCTGCGAGCCATCATCCTGGACCTGGCCCGGGACGTGGCCGCCCTGGACCGACACCCGGGACCCCACCTCGAGAACGGCGACATCAAGTTGGACACCATCGACGGCAAGAACGACTTCGCGGGCCGAGCCTACGAGGACATCCTGGCCACCGCCATTGTCAACAAGGTGTGGAGACATTCTCATGAGCTTCTGTCATTCTGCCATTGGCTCGACCCATTGATAGCAGGTGATATCGAAACGACGTCGACAGGATATCAAATTCGCTGACATTGATTTCGGGACTACAATCAATCACATCGATTTCGATGCCGAGTCTATATCAGTGTCGAATATTTTCACTGGGTAGTACCAGCCATCATCGGGACGCTACGTTCTTTGGTAAATCGTTTCAGCAAACACAATAATTTCTAGTGTACTCCGCTACGCGAGTGGTATCAGGACGCATAGCCTCGAAGCCCTTCAATGCATGGATACACAGAGCCTTGGCCGCAGAGCTACCCGCTACTGGCTTAACCCAAGCGTTCGGCATTGCATCTGCTCACTGACATCAACTTTGAAAATCATTCTCACATTCGACTTCGTATAAATTTAAAGAATGCTGGTTGTTTTGTTTGTTATTGAGCGTGTTTTAACTAGAGGCGAAGGCTTGTTGTGACCAGGCTGAGACCGGGTTGAGGCAGTATTTTTGCGTTAGTCATGATTGCTGTGTTAGAAGAATTTGTTGTTTGTTCGGCCAGGGCCTATTCCTGTTTCTACCCGACGCGATTTAAGGACGCCGATCCCTCATACCCTCCCTCTTTCCCTCCTGTCCTCTCCCTCTCTAACCTCCCTTCCTCTCCCTCCCTCTCCCTGCCCCTCTCCCTGTCTCCCGCCGGGTGGGGAAGCCATAGTTAGTATACCCGCTTGCCGGGACTGCCATACAACCACCGGCGACTGTGACTATCCCCACAGTGCCCGGCTAGAATGAGCGCCCGGGGGGCGGACTGGACAGTTACAGTGCGAGTGAGATGGAGTCTACTGGACTCTGTATGAGTGCGAGAAGGACAGCAGGAGGTGGAATCTCCCCTATTGCATCTCTGTCGCACTCATTCAAACTCGGTAAGTCTCCATCTCCCTCGCGCGGACCCCAGGCTCCCGTCATTATGCGGTGCCGCCGCTTCTGTTTCAGGTGATGGAGCGCTCCTCCACCAAGAACAACAACAACAACAAGAGGAACAACAACAACTTTGTCAGTAAGTACTGCACCGCACTGTCATCAAACGGGGGAGGGCTAAGTGGTCGTCAGCCTCGCCTTTCTATTTGAAATTACCGCTGCAAAGGGTATCATCATCTCTCCAAGAGAACCGTCGCGTGAGCACCGCGCCATGCTCGTGAAGTACACTGCGTGCAAGCGCAGGGCGTTTAGCAGACGCCTGTCTAAGCACCTTCAAACCATCGAATAACATGGATCACATCAGCGCATACAATAGCAGCGTTCTCTTAGCTTAGCTTCTGAGCAGCTTCTCCTTCGGACTCTGGTGCTCCAGCAGTGATAACGCCTACCTTAAGGCATTCTATAGCTAAGCACCTTGCGTTTGCAGTGTACCTGCAGCAGAGAATTGAATTCTGTCCAGCCACGCTCTTGAACTGCCCGCGTTTACCACCCTCTCCGCCATGTTTGGCATTGAAAACCTCTATACCGTCCAATAATTTTATTGCTGCACGAACTAATAAGTTGTACCCAACGAGTCGAAAATCTTAACTGACTAATTTTTCGTCACTGAACAACGAATTATCGGTCAATATGGAGAACATGGTTCACGATTCTTTCGTCAAAAGAAGTACAGTGTGTTTTGTGACGTGGCGCAGGTTCCCTGGAGATGCGCGTCGGCTCCGTGGAGGACTCCCCCGAGAGCTGCCCCTCGTCAGAGTCCTGGAGCAGCTCGGGCCGCTCGTCGGGCCGCCCGGACCAGTCCCCGCAGCCCTCCCTGGGCGACCTGCAGCCCTCCGACCTGGACCTGGACCTGGACTCGGACCCACTGTCCCTCATGGTGAGCACCAGGACGGGGCAGCAGGAGCGGGAAGGGGTTGGAATGCAACCTTCCCGAGAAACAAGGGTGAAGCAACAAAAATTACGGAACTTTTTGTCCTCATTTTTGAGGATTCTGTAGAAATGCATTTTACAGTGTTCATGTCACTCTGGTATAGTTGTCAAAGTGACCGCCAAAATGACAAAACATTATGCCACTTCAATGGCCTCCGCGCAGGGACCTGAGAAATAGTCTTGAGTGCCTTCTTACTCCCGTTATGGACCGGAACAGATTCCTAGCGTCCCGGCCCGGCTTAGCCCCGCTATTCTCGAAAACACCGCGGC
Organism: Aptinothrips rufus; assembly: GCA_902196195.1. NCBI lineage: Eukaryota > Metazoa > Arthropoda > Insecta > Thysanoptera > Thripidae > Aptinothrips > Aptinothrips rufus. The sequence goes on along the minus strand of CABIKL010000802.1, from coordinate 16,196 downwards.
GCCTGAAGGCTCTGCTTTGCTCCTCATTTATCTGCCACCAAGGTGTAAAAATTTGGTCGCAATTTTTTTATTTCTTTCTGTTGGGTAGCAAGTAGCGAATAACTAACAACAGTCATTACCGAAATTTATTCATTATACGATCATTTTATTTTTTTGGAAAACAGTATCAACAGATTTGTTCGTCTTATGACAGTCGCGGGGCTGATAGTGAGGGATTAAGAGTGTGAGAAAGATTTAAATAAATAAGTGAATATATTTATTGTAATTAAAGGCAATTTCGATCAAAGTCAATAAGGAGCAGTGGAAACAATGGATCAAAGAAACCGCCGGGAATCGATTTTCTCTTGACCACAGCGTAAATTGGCTGGCCTGCCAGTGGAGTGTGACGGTCGGGACTCCAGGGCGGGGCGGGGCGGGGCGGGGCGGGACCCAGCCAGGTGCTGCAGGCCCATCAGTAGCGGGTCCGGGCGGCTAATGGGTCCGTTCCATTTGTTTCCAGATCGAGGAGTGCATCGAAGAAGTGACCACCATCACGGCCACGTCCTCGTCGGCGTCGGCCGCGTCCTCGTCTCTGGACGAGTGCTCGGAGGGCGACGCGGAGCAGAGGGAGGTGCCCGTCGTGCGGCGCAGGAGGCGGAGGAGGAGCACGAGGAGGAGGGGCAGCGGCGGCCCGCCCCCCGGAGTCTACACTGGCCCGCCCTCCGTCCTCGCCGGCCTCTCCTTCCTCAAGCAGCGCGTGCCCTTCCCCGAGCTGGGCGTCGACATCGTCGACGGTGAGGAGGTCATCCGGGGGTACATCCTGGAGGGACGCACTGGGGGTAGATCCTGGAGGGACATCCTGGAGGGTCATCCTGGAGGGACATCCTGGAGGGTCATCCTGGAGGGACATCCGTTTCCCCTTTAGACGTCCCTCTCGCACTCGTGATCGACGAATACAACTATCCTTGTCTCTGTCCTCAGCCGACTGGTTCTCCGGGGAGTCGGAGCTCTCCGGGAATGAACAGGAGGAGCTCGCTGGTCGCCGCAACGGCTCTGTGGCCGGGTCGGACGCGGGGCAGCCCGAGGGCTGGGACGCACCTGCAGCTGCAGCTGGGGCAGCGGCTGGAGAGGGGTCCAGGCCGGGCTCCGCCGCGTCGGGCTCGTCCTCGGAGCGGCCAGCCAGCTGCCTGGAGCTGGTCACGCCGCTCCAGTCCTGGGAGGACAACTGGCTGTTCCAGAGCCGCCGGATACGGAAGCCCGCCGCCCAGTACTCCCACCACCCCGTGCCCGTCCCCATGCTGGTCCCCAACCCCAGCGAGGACTTCAGGGCGCTCATCGGTGAGGGGAGGGGCTTCAGAGAGCAACTTGCAAAACTTTTTGAAAGTGTTGAAGTGGATGAAAGCAAATTAAGGAGGTCGATACAGAATGAAATATGATAAATTTAGGTAGCTCATACCCACTTAAAACTTACTGTGGATTTTTGGTAAATTTAAGTGCGGCTTAGATTTTCAATGCGTTTTACTGTATTTGAACTAAATTACTTCTACATTGGTCTCTAATTTCGGAACTTGTGCTGGACCCAGAACATGAATTTCTAAATTATTTAGAAGTAGTTTTGTCTAAATTTAGTATAAAAATAACAGTATTTTTAAAAAAAATAATACAGTAAATTTAATGTGGGTATGAACTCAGTTTAAGCTAAGATTATCATTTTTACTGCGGCAGTCTATTGGTGATGCTGTGCAGTCTGTTGCTGATGCTCGTGCTCTCAGGTGACGTTGACGCCGAGGAGACGTCGGACCTGTCGGAGTGCAGTGACGACGCCCTGGAGGAGGTGGTGCTGAACGGCCTGCACCAGGACGAGGCCCGCCACGGCTCCGACCAGTTCTCCGAGGACCAGAGTCGCCCCAGCCTGGAGGGGCTGGCCGAGACCTGCAACCTGGAGCTGCTGCGACGGGCCGCCCCCGCCCTCTCCACCGCCCCCGCCCCCAAGGGGCAGCGCACGGACAGGAGTGAGTAGGGTGCTAGTCTCTCTCGTCATTCGAAGAACTTTAGCTTTAAACACCTCTTTAAAAGAAAAGAAAATCCTTTGAATCGACGGATTTCAAAAACGTTTTGCCAGAACTGTTATGTGTTCCACCTTCAGATGGCTCATACATCACGTGTGCTTGCAGCGCTCAACACAGACAGGACCCCTGCCATGGCCAAGGCCCCCGCCTCCAAGTCCACGGCGAGCAGCACGGGGAGGAGGTCGCCGCTGGACCTCGCCGGCCGGTGGGCGCGAGACCAGGACGCCGAGATGACGATCGTGTATGACACGCCCACCAGGAGGGAAGCCCCGGCCAAGAACCAGGTCAAGGTGAACGACACACGAGACGAGGTCAGAACCTCGCGACCCGAGGCGAACGACACACGAGCCAAGGTCAAGGCTGTCCGCTCCGAGGTCAAGGTCACTCGGCCAGAGGTCAAGGCCAGTGTGAAGGAGCAGCCGGAAGAAACGGTCTCCTCGCTGAAGCTAGAGCACGACGAGACAAAGTCCAGCGAGAAGCCCAGGGTGAACGGCGTCCACGCCGACCGCCTCTCCCCGGAGGCACCGGATTCCGTCCCGGAGGACGCTCACCGCGAACTGAACGGCGAGGTGAAGTCCACGCGGCCGCACGAGCACCAGGATGACGTCGACCTCTTCACTCCCCCGAGACCAGGTAGGACACGAATCGGGTAAAAGCTGCATTAATTGTAGACATCGTTCAAAAATCGCTTCACGCAAAGTAGGACAGCTTTTGGCTCCCCCACATCACAGGGCTAACCTTAATGAGTCGTATACGTAGGTCGAGCGGGTTGCCCACCGATGAACTGCAGGCGTCACCAGCTCGGATTCGGATTCAGATTCGGATTCAAGAACTGACTGCTCTGTTGCAGGCACCATCGCGGAGCGGGAGCACAGGAAGTGGCAGGAGGCGACCCCGCTGGCCAACAACCCCTACTCCCCTGAGAACATCCAGCGGCGGCTGCAGCAGCGCGCCAGCCAGCAGCCCTCGCTCCTGGCCGCCGCCGACCCCGTCACCATCCTGCCCACCGCCACCGACACCTCGCTGCAGATAGCGCTCCGAGTCGACCCCGACCCGAAGAAGTGAGTGGGGGGAATTTGCAAGCCATGATTTTTCTTTTATCGTAATTTTTTCTGGGAGTTAGTCCAGTCAACGGAAGACAATTTAGTTTGATTGATTACGGCATTGTTAAAAATCAAGATTTATTTTTTGAACGTTAATTTACAGGTATGGGAGAGACTTTTACATAAACTCTCGAAGCGACGATCAGCCCAGCTCTGGTCTGAGGAGAGCCCACTCGACCTCAGTTGCAGACCGCCGAAGCAGTCATTTGGTGAGTGGCAACTTGAGCTTTTTTTAAATGAGATTTAACACTGCATTAGCTGAGCTGGTACTAATTTGTGTCCCCTCGCCGACTGTTAAAAGGAGATGCCGATCGCACCATGGTCATCTGCGGTGCGCACCAACGGGGACGGTGGCTCTGAGGAGATGCTCTCCCAGTGCAGCCCGTCGGTCCGGGAGCTGGCCAAGCAGTTCCTCACTGAGCCGCGGGAGCTCATGGAGCCGCAGCAGGTAGGCACTAGGCAGGGGCTGCGTGGGCGTGAGCGTCTTCTTGACCTCCTCTGACCCGCACACGAAGCTCCCATTTTACTAACGGTGGAGTTCTCCTGCAAATCTTTTTTCTCTCTTCCCCTTCCTCTTTATCGACATTCATTCTGCAGTGGAGCGAGGGAGTGACAGTCACGGAATAATGAGAAATAAAAAAAAAGACCGACATCAAATATCAAATGGAGGTCGATTTCAAAAACCAGGTTTTTAAGCCGAAACACAAAACACTAAAAAAAACGACAAAATTGGACATCTTTGTCAAATCAATATCGTATGAAAGTCACACTATCGCGCTGGGGGAAGGTTTCTTTCCAACCTGTACATTTCGGCGCAGCCTGGGCCTAAACCTGCCGGGCGTCAGCCGAGGGTGGTGATCGTGTCTAAGGAGGGTGAAGGTGCCGCCCCCGGCCGCGGCCCCGCCCCCGCACCGGACGCCACCAAGGACAAGAGGGCCGTCAGGCAGGTGCGTCTGGTTCCACACAGAGCCTGGCAGAACTGGTACATCCGCAGGTACCTGGCCCTCCTAGTACCAGGTACCCTACCCGCTGGGTGCCCGGGGTGAGTGAGTGGTGAGCCGAGCCGAGCCGAGCCGAGCCGGGCTGCCGGGCACACACCGAGCACTCATCACGACACATCACGGCATCACGACTCCCCCCCCCCCTCCCCTCCCCCCGCTCCTCCTCACAGAGACCCCACAGCCTGAGAACGCTCGCTTCGCACACTCTGCCTCACCTGGGCCTGCTCGAGAAGTATAACACACTGATATTGGTATTCATATTCGTCTTTAATTTGTTGTAAATGTGTCAAGAAAATTGAAGATGTCTTTATTTACCTATACTTACCAAAATTGGCCCCCTTTATCCACCTTTTTCCATATTAACCAGAAATTTGTCACAAATTTGTCACCAAAATTTTCGCAAATTTCTAAAAAGTAAATGTATTTATTCGTATGCGTACGGGGTTGGTAAAGTATCTGTAAATATGGGTTGTTCAGTTTGTTCTCATACTTACGACAAATTTGGGATGATTTTTACAAATATTATTGTAATCTAACAAGTCTGACTGCGTTACGTGGCCTGCAGCTAGAGGGGCCGGCCGTCTGCCTCGCACGCGTCACAACTTGTGTCTCACAAGCGACTGGCACAGGCGACTGGAATCAACCTGTTTCTCTTATTCCTTCACTGCTGTATTCATTCTGTAGCAGAGTTCACTGGTTCACGCCTTTGAAGGAGACGAACTCCCGAGGAGAGCAAAAAGGGTACAAAACTGCCGTCCGGGAGACTGCCCTTGATGTCATTTCGAAGTGTTTGTGACTTCAAGGGAAGTCCCTTCGGAGTAACCTTTATGTCTTTTTGACTGTTCTGCTCTGCTCTGCATGGTCTCAGGCCGATCGTTAGCTGTCCGTGTGAATTTACAACCCTAGCTTTGCAGTTGTGGTAAACTTGTTGTTGTTGTTGACATGTGCACAGCCTGACAGCTCGCAGTATGTCGAGAGAACTCACGTCAGGGAGAGTCTTACCTTGTTGTTGTTGTTGTTGTTGACAGGTGCACAGCCTGACTGCTCGCAGTATGTCTAGAGAGTTCAGGGAGGGTCTTCGCCACATCGCTGCCGCCAGCCGCCCCACCGTGGGACCTCAGCCGCAGCCTCAGACCCAGCCCCAGGCCCAGCCCCAGCCGGACCGACCGGACCCTGAGGGTGCCCGCCAGCCCGCTGACCCCGAGTTAGGGTAGGAATAGTGACCTTATAATTACTAGTCTACTGTTGTATCTAAACGTCCATGCCCACATGCTTTCCACAGGACAAAAAAGTAGGATAAGATGGACTTCCGACGATTTACAAAAAGATCTTTATCACATCTGATTTAATGCGAAGAATGATCCTTGTTGATCTCCATCGAAAACTGTGAAAGAAAGCAAAGAGCTCTCACGAGATGTCAGAAATTTAATGGATCTTCAAAGATTATTTTTTGTGAATACAGCAAAGTTACCACGCGTTGAAAAGCAATCAACATCCTTACAGCTCTTCCTATGGTTCGAAGTTACTTAGGAAGTGAACGCGATAATGAAAACAGTGACCGACAGCGACTCCTTATCATGATTTCTGTTCATTATTTTGTGTGCCATTTTTTCGCTCCTGCGGAGATACACTGTTATTTGAGGGAGGCACCGTAGAAAGAGGAGTCGATGCCGTTAAAAAGATTGTGCCAATCGCTTTCCTGCATATGAACAGTCATGAAATTACGAATTGAATGTGTGCTGTGGCCGTGTAACCTGTTAGCTCAATGATAACGAACTTAATATGTCTAGTTAAGCGTGTCTTTGCATTGGTGGTATTGACAGCTTTCAATACACCTGGAACTATCCCAAAACGTTCCAGAAGCTCTTACAATGTACACTTTATTACGTTAAATATATCTGTATTTTATGTGGTCCATGATAGATTTTTTTGTTCCGCGCACATTTTTATTGTCTTGTTCTTATTGTCTTGTACTAAATAATTTTTAACAAAATCATTTATTAGCTATTTGGACTGGAAGTGGAGGTACAGATAAAAGCTGGTCTGGATATAATGTTCTATAATGTATTAGTCCTATTTGGTGTTGCCAAAGTATGGAGATAAAACAGTGTATATGTAGTTTGATGGAAGAGGAGTCAATCATAAACGATGTAATTTTCATGGTAGATTCGCGGCAACATCATTGAGTAAAAGTTACGACTCTTTTTCGGTTTAGAATTTTCCCACAATGTGATAGTTAGGTATATGTAATTATAAGGGAGGAATGATACTTATATTCAATGTGCTGACTGCTCTGAGGCCCATTCGTCTGTACACATTCCAGAACTGCCGCTGCAAAATGCATTTTATTATTTCGTTTGAATAAGAGCAACATTTCTTCTTTTTTTAAAATTTAGTTTTGAAATGTCACGTCGTGAAGTGAATCTTAAAATTGTGCCTCTTCCTGTGATTAATTGATGTAAGATGGAAAACGTGCGTGCAGTTTTGGAGTGTTGTACGTGCGTTGTACCATCAACAACGCTTCAGTTGTTATTATGTGCTCAAAAAGTGTGTATATTATTGTTGAAAAATAAATTGTTTTTGTTTTGCTATGAATGGATTTCTTTCATTCAACGAAGCAGTCCAGTATTGACAAGATTTCCTTCTTTTTTTTTCACGAAAAAAAAAAAGTTAAGATGGTGCGGAAACGATCATTATTCCGCACCAGGGCTACTTTTGTTGGGCTTGAAGAAGCCAAGCGTGAGGCCTCGATTCACTCAAATCATCCTCTGGGTCCTTTTCACAGCCTCGCGCCAGCCAGCCGGCTGGAAGGAAAGGATGTGACCCAGAAATTCACAAAACCAGACGATCTGAGCAAATTACACGTTTGAGCTGCGAGCAACATCATTGAGGAGCAACGCGGCTCCAATGCGATACAAGTTGAGATGGAAGGGATGAGTAACGTACTTTTCGCGCGACTCGCGTTTTTCTTTTTTCTTCTTTTCTAAATCTTGCCTCACGACCCTGAGCGCCTGCCGGGCGGTGGGTATGCAGCCCGCGCCACTGATGTGTATTGCTCCGACACGGGTAGCCTACTCCCGGGCGGTATCCGAGGCCTTGCGTTTAGGTCACTGCTCCTGGCATTCTGCAGCATCTGCCGTTGTTGCTTTCGCACTCGCCACGGAGTGTTCGGGCCGGGACTCTTTTGTCAGCGATAGTAGCGGAAGTTTGTGCAAACGTGTTGCGTGTCCTCAGTAGCGTCACAAAGGAAGCTCTGCAGCGATCTGGGAAGGAGAGAGCTGTGGCCACTTGACTCGACCATCGGCCGGCGGGGCGGGGCGGGGCAGGGCAGGGCGGGGCGGGGCGTGGCGGGGCGGGGCGGGGCGGGGCATTTGATACTGAATCCGCGCTGGCATAACACATCACACTCGGATAAGAGTGTTGCCCAACAAACAGAGTACTGCAGCTCAAGAGACCAATGCAATGCCCTGGCTCGCTTCGACCTATCAATGTTGACTCAGCGCTACGTTAGTGACGAAGATGACTAAAGGTAAACAAAAGTAGCAGTTTTTGTTATTGTTCTTTTTTGCTTGAAACCTATGTTTTCGCAAGACCTGTGGTTCAAGCGTAAAGTACTTCTGCTCGAGTATCATTTTGTGAACTGTACGGGACTGCCAACCAAAAATTAGGGCAATGTTTTTCATTGTTATGTTACTTGTGGAGGTGTGTACCCGAATTGTCAGGCGTTGGTGCGGAAAGGGATAGCAGGTTGAGAAACCACACGTCATGTTTGGATGTCATGGCATCAGGTTTGCAGATTCCTTTATTACAGATGACAATAATTAATTTAATATTCACAGACAAGGCGCTTTGCGTCGGGCTTGTTGACATAGTCTTGTTGCTGTCGTCGTAGAGGAAGTCGTATTTCCCAGTGAGCAGTGGCACATGGAATCGATGTCGATCGGGCGTCTGCATCTTCACTTGGTCGACGGATTACCGTCGATTCCATATCGAAACGTGGTCGATTTATGTTTATCGACGACATTTCAACGATTCATTTCTCACTGGGCGTTGAGCAGTCATTGTTGTGCGGAGGTGTTGGACTAGTACCGGTAACCGCCATTGCCGCCCCCGCCGCCACCACTGTAGCCGCCAAAGCCGCCGCCCCCGTAACCTCCGCCGCCGCCACCGCCGCGGGCGGTGCCCTGGTAAGACACCTGCGGCCGGTAGCCGTTGGCGTCAGCGACGTACTGCACGGTCTGCATGCGGCCGTCTGGCAGCAGCACGTGGTAGCTCCCCTGGGTCAGGTCGCCGTCCCGCTGCTCCTGGTGGCCGAACTGCGTGCCGTAGTCGGGCGCGTCCACCTCGTACATGAAGTCGTACTTGGCCGGCTCCTGAGAGGCACAAGAAAATAGCGGTGTAAGTGGAAACCATTCGCGGTTTTAATGTTATTTTTCAACTTTAGGGTGCCAGTTAACTCTCCAAAACGTTTCTCCAAAATATTACTGAAAGAGAAACAACTACAATGTTTTTGAAGAATTCCCGAAAAAGTAAGCTTTATCAGATTTTGTTTCCAGATTTTTTAAAAGCTTCCCTTAAAGTGCCCGATGTGGCATTTCCTAGAGAAAATAAATAAGACATGTTATTTTTTATCGAAATATTGGAAACGTGACACCGCCGGTAAACGCTACGCCACAACTCGAATGTCGTCAACGTGTTCATTCTATGAGAAGCACGGAACTGATCCTCGCGCTTCTCCAGCTCCAGCTCCAGCGCAGGGCGCTGCGGCTTCCGTTTAAAGAGCAGCAGTTATTATGTTCCTGACAGCGTGCCGCGCCGCCCGCTCCGCGTCCAGACCCTGAACTCAAATCTCGGGCTGAGTAGCGAGGAGGGGGGGAGGGGGGGGGGCAGACTTGTCACTCAGCTCAGCCACCTGTCACCTCCACCGGGATGGTCGCGTGCAGCGAGGAGGGGGGGGGGGGGGGGGGGGGGGGGGGGGGCTGCCACCCGCCACCCACCCGTCACTCATTCATTCACACCGAGTGAAAAGTATCGAACGACAAAGTGTTCCCTTGGCTCCGTGGGGCTTCATTCGGTAAACTGGTTGAAAGGAAAGGGGAGGGAAGGCCTAAGGGAGGTAGCCTACGTCTTTACTCCTGCTCGCTCGCCGACATCGACCAGTTCACAGCCAAAATAAAATCTCCAATTTCAAGGAATAATACTCGAAGTCTTTTTCTGGACAGTTAGTCAACGTAAGCGCTCGTAGTCAAGTGTTGGCATTCGTGGAAATTGAAGGTTGCATGTTTGCTGTGTAGAGCAAGGAAAACGCTTGGCTGTTGCAGGTATTTGAACCCGAGCATTTGTACTCACCGACTGGTCATCGTAGCCGCCGCCACCGCCGCTGGGGGCGCCGTAGGAGGAGGAGGGAGCCCCGTAGCTGGACGAAGGTCTGCCCCCGCCGCCCCCGAACCCCCTGGAGGGCGGCAGGTAGCTGGACGGCGGCTCTCCCCTCGCCCCCAGGGGCAGCAGGGCCCCCAACAGCGCCACACACACCAAGACCATCTGCAGCACACACCTCTGCCACTGTTAACTTCTCACTCACACGCCCCAAAATTTAAAACGCATGAGCAGATCTGTTCATATCACCAACAAGTTTGTTCGTATTATGACCAAATTGAGTAGTTCGCACTGTGAACAGTATGAGTTGAATACGAACAGCTGATCGAAATATGAATAAATCTGTTCTCAAATCTGTTCACAATACGAACAAATCTGTTCGTTAAAAGATAAATGTGTGTTCACTCGAACTGAAGTAAAGTTCGTCTCTTTGGTGCTACGACGTGCTACGCGGTTTTGAACTGCGACCAGTATTTGATTTTAGCTCATGGTATGTTAACATCACCAAAATTTCAGGAATATGACGCGGAGCACATGAAGAGCCTCCCTTCCATCGTATCCGAGTGGTTGCAGCGATTGGACCGCCGTACGTACCTGTGTCGCCATATCGCGGACTGAATCCTGAGGTGAGACCTGAGACGGCTGCGAGGGCCGAATGCTTTCCTGCCTCCCGGCGACGGCTTTTATATGAAACCCCATGCATGCCGGTACAGCTCGGCTCCAGCTCCAGCTCCAGCTCCAGCTCCAGCCCCCGCTACTCGCGCCGACACTCCACTCGGCCAGGTGAGGGGAGGGGAGGGGAGGGCTGGGGGAGGGGGCAGGGGTGAACTGCGGTAGCATAGCCGAATGCAAGTGGATGAGCTCTGCCGCGGGCTCAATGGGACAGGGAAGGAGGGGGGATGAGGAGTTGGCCCTTCATCTCATACAGAGCAGGGCCCAGCCCGGTCCATAAAGCGACTCCCTGTCCCCTAGCTTGGCAAACTAGAGCATTAATTGTTTGCGACGCCAGGTGTGGTCTCTCACCTGCCGCCGCCCCCACCACACCTGACGAGAGGTGCTGGAGGCTGCTTGTTAATGCACGTTCAAGGACGCGGCTGGCATTCCAGAGCGCATCGCGGTTAACATATCGCATACCCTCATCAACCTCAGTGATCGGAACCATTAATGAATAGAGAGAGTAATAGGCAAGCATTCTTTTCTTTCAAACTTCTTTTTTAAAGACAACTTCAGGGGTTTCGAGATGGCTCGTATGAAGTCAGTGCCTTATGACTGGCCAAAAAGAAAAAATTATGCGAGAAAGATGGAAGTAGCATTTCTCAATATTTATTTAGGTCTTTTATGGTTGCTGTGTGTTTTGACATTGTAGAGAATCGGACTGCTAGAATCAGTTGGACGTGGGCATGGACTGCGGACTGCCTCATCTTCTCTCGCTGAGTGCTCTAATTATACCAACGGTTCTCCGCCTATTTCCTTGAGAGCTGGTCCATCCCGACGTTCCGCATGGCCCACCTGGAGGTCACGAACTTTAAGGTGTTATCGTGCTATTACCGCGTGCCTGTGCAGCATACTGTTTCTCTCTTGTAGAGGCCCGCTTTTTACTCGTTCTTTGCCTATTTTCCTTCACATACCATTACGAAGGTAAAGAGAACGAGTATTGTGCTCAGTGCGGTGTAATTTACTCACTAAGTTTCATCTCGGTAACTACACCATGTACACCTGAAGTTTTTGTGCAAATCATGAGTCGGTGGTGAGAAAGCAATTTCATAATGAAGGTATTTTTCAACTTATTAGAGAAAATGTCAAGAAAATTGCATAAATAGATCGTTAGGATAGGGTTATGTTCGTATCAACATTGGTTTTGGCATTTAAGCTTAGATGGTCTGGAAAAGTCAGGGAGAAGTCAGGGAATCTGACGGCATGTCAGGGAGAGTTCAGACCGGCTGCATTGAACCGCTTTGTACGTTAGTTTTTGTGACAGATAGTGGCAGAGTGGTTAGAGTGCTCGCATCTGACGCCGGAGGATGATGGTCCGAGTCCAATCCCTCCGATATTTTTCAACGCCTCTCTTCGTCCGCCAGTCATTCAAGAGGATAAAAATAATCCTACATCTTCGCTCATCACTTAGCCAAGCCTGCAAAGGCGCGGACGGGTGTCTAGTGTCCGTTGTACCCGGGTGAAACGAACCGCCCTGTGGCGAAGGGGTTCGAATACCAGGGAAACGTCGAATCTGGCCTTTGCAGTATGAGTGCTGAACGGGAATCCCCATTGGGACCTCAATTGGCAAAACTGGTGCCGCCAGCTCGGAGGGGGAGTTGCTACGGGCGGCTTTCTTTCTGCTAAATTTTTTGTTGATTTTGTAGTTTTTAAGTACTGTAATTTTAGAACCCTTGCCAATGGTTAGGTCCAAAGTATGGTTGTAGAAAAATTAGCCTACCACCTTGCTTTTTTTTACCATGATCGAGAAAGAAAAATACCATACAGTCATTTTGACATCCCACTATTTATCAGTCGTTTGCTGGTGAAATCGGGGATAAGAGACCATTAAACCAGCAACTGCAAATAGTCAGTCCTTTTCGTTGCTGCGAGTTGAGTCGAGCTCATTATTTGCAGTGTGTCGGAGCGAGTGCTGCAGTGCAGGGCAGGGCGGAGTCAGAGCCGCGGCAACCGCACCGTTTAGCCGCCATGCCAGGGCATAGAGCCTGCTCTCTGCTCTGCTCTGCTCTGCTCTGCTCCGCCGTGCGCGCCGGGCCGTCTCAGCCCATCACCTTCGCTCGGGGCGCCAGTTAACAAGCTGGGAGGAAACAAGTTCATGGCACCTTCAAGTGTTCCGCCATACTGGAGCGACATTCTGGTTCGTGTCGCTGGTGTCGGCTCCTATCAATACCGTAAGTTATTCTGCAGACTGTTACCAAACCCGACTTATTTTACAAACAGCTCAGTCCCAATTCATTGCAGACAATCCCGAGTAGTTTCGACCATAACCTGTAAACACCAAAGAAGCAGACCGCACCAGAGCCGGCCAGAACCAACCTCCAAACTAGCTAATCACTGACCCAAAGTCTGCAAGGCAGAGACAGAAACCAAAGGGAATTCAGTGAAGTCCGAGAAGGAAACTGTGTCATATTAGTCCACAACACGTCGTAATTAATTAGTTAATCAATCAGGCAGGCACTGTGGAGTAGACGGACGGGATTAGCAAGACGTCAGTATTTGGGGAGCGCTTTGTCTTCGACCCGGTCTGTCTGTCGCACGTTTCCTCTGCGACACGCGTCTAGTTTCGCTCGAGCAAGGGCATGGCAAGGCGGGCGGGGCGGGGCGGGGCCGGAACGCCCTGTGACCCTCAGCGCTGAGGAAGGTGAGGATGGTACGTGGGAGTGTGGGTGGCTAGGTCACCGGGTGCTGAGTCTTGTCTAGAGCACGCGATGAGGACCCTCATCGACCTCCGAAGTGTGATACTTACTATCAGATAAATCAAAGTTTTTAAAGGGTTGCCTGCTGCTCTTCAAATTGCATAAAAGAACAGCTCCTTCCACCTGATGCCTTCCGAAAGGATCTCTTTGTTTCTCGTCTCTTAGATATCGCGAGCCTGGATCATTCGCGTACTACCCTCTCCCCCACCCGGCCCCGCCCTCACCTTGCCTTGCCAGCGGCGACCCCATTTGCGTATTGAGAGCACGAGCTTGGGCGGGGCGGGGCGGGGCGGGGCGGGGGATGCAGAGTGAGGTTAGGTGGATGGAGTCCTAGGGGACAAGGAAGATCATCGTCATATGCATTTAAATTCACCTCAAGCCAGTCGTATCAAGTTCTAGGGCAGTAGTCTATGATTACGATGCGCTCGGACCTTCACCAGTCGGTACGCCGATAAGTCAAGTAGAAATGCGTAAAAATGTACTACCAGGTTCAGGCAGAGTCGTGATTGCCGAAGTAACGCTCTGTGTGTCTGGCGGCGTCTGCTTCAACCCGGCGGGAACCGTTTCGCCTGGCATGCTGCTGCCTCCTCTTTGTCGGCTCATTTACCGTTCCGCAAATCTCGACTGCCAAGGCTGCAGGTGGCAGAATAAACGAGAATGGATTAAGATACTTCCAACCTGCAAGGTTTCGTTTCGATACAGCTTCGACATTTTTCCAGATGAGCATTTCATGAATTTCGGAGGTACAAAATTTAGATAAATCAAAAGTTATTTGGATAGTAGTGTTTAGCTTTATTCTCTCCGAGGGTAGCGTCCTATGAAAATCATGTTTCACTTCTTTTGGATATTATGTGTGTAGTTTCGATGTGGTTATGTCCAGCGATCCACTCAGCGTTACAGGTCCGCGGCAGCAACCTCTCTTCTGCCCCACGACGTTACGTCAGAGCGGCCGGCATGTTGGCAGGCCCGGCAGGCCCGGCCAGGCCCGCCCCCGCTGTCCACTTGGAAGTGGAGTGAGGATTCGCGGTAATGCCCGACGACAATACCCGCTACTCCCCTGCACCGGGCACCGGCCGGGCCGAACCTTGTGACCGCGATATCCCGCGAGTCAGAAAGAGAACGTGCGAGAGAGATGGAGTTTTGTGCAGTTTGTGTGGGTGCAAGAGAGATTGGCAGGCCGAATCTCCGCTCTTGTCTCTCTCTCTTACTCACACATAGCCCACGCGCCCAGAAGCAGGCACAGGGAACGACCTACCCCAATCCCAGGACCGGAAGGAGGTTGGAAACTGTGAATTAAAGACACGAGAAACTCAGCACTATCAATCGTCTAGGAAATCGAATGTTTCTTCCTGTGTACCCCGATTAATCGATGATGATTCGACCACCTATTTCTCACTAGGAGCTTCCCTGTGATGTCATGATGCACGCGGCGTGGTGCGGCGCGGTGCGGCGCGGTGCGGTGTGGACTCCTCGCCCGGGCGGCGTGTTGACGGGTGATGGCTGTAGAGCCTGGCACTCATCTTGACCTGCTTCCCTTCTCTCACATTCTCTCGCCGTTCCTCCACTATTTCGCTTTCAAAACACACGGCGCGGCTCTCTTCGTCAAGTTCACGATGACAGCCCTCGCGACCGACGCGTCCCTGAGCTGCCCTGAGCCCTCGGTTCAGTTCCCAAGACGTTTTATTGAAAGGATTGTAAAAAGCAAGGATTTTTGAGTAAAACTGATTTTTATTCCGGCTTGACTCGTTACTTCCAGTCATTTTTTTTCTTTTAGGTGTTGCTCTCATAGGTGGAAATGGTGATGAAATACGAAAAATGTAACAATCGTTTGTGACTTCGTTTATTTTTTCTTCTTCTCGTTTTATACAGTTACAGTTTTAAAAGGAATCGTACAAAATCTGTGGAGCCGGAGCAATGTGACTAGAACCACTCGTACAGTAGTACTGAGGTACTACACAGGCAGGTCTATACAACATAATTACATCTTATGTACACAATGTCTGTGTCTATGTACGTGCTACTGAGGATGACGACATCCTGGTGGGCGGCGCCCTGAGGCTGTCTGTCCTGAGGGACGAGGACCGCGACGGCTGCCAGTCCAGGGCGCACCTCTTCATCGTGTTGTAGATCAGCTCGGACGGGATCCTCAGGCCGAACGACATCTTGTCCTTGTTGAAGCTGTTGAAGGCCTCGTGCAGGCAGCAGAACTCGTCCATCTTCACGACCTGCTTCACTTGCTCCTCTTCCGCTGCAAACAGCATTTATTTTCGGTTTGATCGTTTCTTAGTTTTAAAGATTTTCCTAGTTAATTTTTAGGGCTCGTTTTGAGGGTTATGTAAAAACGCATCTTAGAGTGTCCCGATCATCTTGGTATAGCTCTCTAAACGACCCCTACAAATTTCGAAACTGGTGTTTCTTCCCGCTTTTTTTCGCAGGAAGGGCTACCAAAAACAAGTAGGTACTTTTTTAGAGTGATGAGTTAAGAACAACTTAAGGTTTTCGTAGTGTTCATAATACGGTCAATGTTATTCTTAATATTAATAGCTTTGTTCATATCACGTTCACAAGTGGTGTTTCAAGCACTCACTAAGCTTGGCAGGCTCCGTGCCGGGTATGAAGTTCTCATCCACCACCATGTGGTCGCGGAAGTACTTGGCCAAGTACGCCTCCTTCCGGCGACGCTTCGCCACTATGGCCGGGTCCACGAGGTAGATCTTGGCCCTGGTGCCCTCGTGTCTGTGGATGTCTGAGCAGTCCCTCGCTTTCTGAAACAAGAGACAGTCGGTGAACAACCGCAACCCAGTCGTGAAAAACATGTCGAATTAAAATCGATGTGGCGATATCGGCGTCAATTCGATATCGTTTCGACATCCGCAAGAACCGCATTTCTCAGTTCTGAGTACTCCGCCCGATATCGCGGCAGCCTTCACTCTTCGGCTGCATGATTGGTCACCTATCTCAGCGATGGGGAGAGTGCGGCCCGCAGGCCACAAGGAACCAGGCAGACTTATGCAAACTGTACAAGTGCGAGAGAGACAAGTAGATCCTTTTCCCCATCGCTGACACGTCCGTGAACGTAATCAGCCTGAACCAATGTCAGAGTCCAGAATGTTAGTACATCGTTAGTAAAAGATAGTAGAGGCATAAGGAGCGTTAATAGACGATAAGAAGTATTTTTTTTAAATGCTCTTGGTCCGGTTGACTTCATATAACTCTTGCAGTCGACACGCCAAAACCCGACGTGCAACCCGCAGCAAT
>CABIKL010000801.1:0-18911 GCA_902196195.1 Aptinothrips rufus | reverse complement strand
AGCGGGAGCGCCGCGTACGCCGGCAAGACCGCCACCGTCATTGGCTGGGGAAGTCTACGAGAGAGTGAGTTGATGGGGGCGGGCGGGGGCGGGCGGGGGCGGGCGGGGGCGGGCGGGCGGAGAAGCAGGGCGTGCCATAAATTGGTGAAGAAACCAGCATAACATAACATTTCCTGGCACACTTAACGTTAATTTTATCCAAACGGTACAGGAACACGACGTCACGTGCAAAGGACTTCCTTTGGACGTTAATTCGACGTTGTTGGTACTAAAGGAAAAACAGTTGCACGGCAAAAATTCAATTTCTTTATGACTTCACTGGTAGCATAGTGCTGTGGTTGTCAGTATTGAGTTAACTTAGGAAGAAAACGATATCATTTTGAATTTGAAAACCAGGTGGAAAAACAAAGTACGAATGATCCTATTTGTTTCGTAGGTGGACCGCAGCCCGCTGTTCTTCAGGAGGTTAACATACCTGTGTGGACTAATGCCGAGTGCCGACAGAAATACGGAAACGCTGCTCCAGGAGGCATCATCGATACATTCCTTTGTGCAGGGCAGGCCAGCAGGGATTCATGCAGTGTAAGTGTCGAGTACAACCAACTCTCGCTGCTAAGGGAATTTTATAACTCCTCGCAAGTGATCTCGATCCATTTGAAGTTTAAATTGATCACTGTGTTAGTTTATCTAGAAAAATGCTTTGAATTTGGATGTTTGAGGTCGTTCACGCTATTTGGTTGGCTAGATTGTCACTCTCCTTTCTCGACGGGGAAGTCCCTCTATTGGATCGACTGACTAGCACTGACTAGTCGACCTGAGAGGATCTGGAAGTGCTGTGCAGTGCTGTGCAGTGCTGTGCAGTGCTGTGACGTGGTTCTGATGCTTTTCTTCTCCTCGCTGCTCAGGGCGACAGTGGCGGTCCGCTGATGGTGAACGACGGTCGCTGGACGCAGGTCGGCATCGTGAGCTGGGGCATCGGTTGCGGCAAGGGGCAGTACCCGGGAGTGTACACTAGAGTCACCAGCTTCATGCCCTGGATCACCAAGAACCTCAAGTAGCCGCGCTCCGCCGCGCTCGCAGCTCTACTCGACGGGTGATATCTGAAATCTGATCAGCTTGAGAACGGCTGTCAGGTATGTAGTAATTAATATCGAGTGGCTGAATCCACTGATACTTCACTCTTGTGATATTCGAATAATTTCTCACCGTACTTTCTTCGTTTGTCTTCTGAAGGCTGAACTTGAGCCACAATCTGTGCTTTTTGTAAATTTATGTTTAGTGAAATAATGCATTCACTCCAGATTATGCATTAGCCCAGTGATACCGCCATTTTTCTAAAAACGGCAGTTGACATTCGTGCTTCTAAGTAGGTCTTTTGTGTTAATTCAGGGACTATCCTGGTTTCTTTCATATGCATGGCCCCCAACTGATGAAGTTCTGAGTGTATGATTAAATAATCAAATATTGCTTTCAAAATTTCACTTTTAACTCAAGAGGGAAATAAAATTTCAAAATGACACAAAGGCTGAACTCTTTTTCAGATGATTTGTTAACTTTTGGTTACTGCATGTCTTCAACACATGCCTGTCTTATGTATTGCCAACAAATACATGACTGAGCAGCAGACAAAAATTCCCCACAAATGGAAAATTAGGTAGATGTGCAAATAATGCTAAAGAGCATTACCTTAACTCCTTTATTTTTGAAGATATTTTGGCACTGAGATTATAATTAAAATGTGATATGCAGTAGCAACTTAATCGGAGAGAGGGATATTTCTTTCATTATAAATTACGGATCTTGAGGTTGATTGACATTCACTGATCAGGTTAATTTTTTGTGTGAAAAAGATTGTTCATGCCTGCTGTGCCACCCAAGCGCATAGACAGTGGAGAGGAAAAGTACAAAATGTGCAGAGGACCATTGCTTTGGTTTTTACAAAATTTCACATTTTACTATTTAAAAAAATTGTGGGCATAGTAAGAAACTTTTTGCACTGTGACTATTTCGCTGCAGTGAATCGAGCTCAAAGTATAATGTAAGATTTCGTTGGATTTTACAATTAGGAAAAGTATTATAATGATGATTTTGGCTATTGGCTGAGCTATCTCACAGCCAAATCCAAGTCATGTCAACTACATTTGTAAGGGAGTTTGAGAATGACAAATATTTTTTACAGTGTCAGTAAAGGTGCCATATTATGCACAAACTAATCCAGACATTGCATAAAGTGCACAGCATTGTACTCATACAGGATGTCCACTGTCCACAATTGTGAGAATTGATACAATGCTACATGAATTGTCTATGTTTATTTATTGTAAAGTTATAAACAAATAAAAAAATATGATTGAGATAATTTGACTTTTTAGTTCGATTTATCGCTAACAGGATCCATTCACACATCATCTCAAATCAAAGAATGTTAAGTGGCTAAAAATATAATATGACATAATGATAGAGGATTCATATTGAGGCAAGTCCATTCTTGAGGTTGAATAACAAATGAAAGGAAATAAAAATTGATAGATGGTCCACACTACATCTTCAAATTTGATTCAGGAGACAAAAATACTATGAAGAGTATAGTACTCAAATTTGTGAAACACATTTTTGAATTTAATACCGATTGATTAACACATTTTTTTGATTCACAAAAATACAGCTCTGTTCATGGCTATTAAGGTTTCAAGGTTTCATGAAGACAATCTAGCGGAGTAGTAAATGATCAATGGTGTCAGAATACAAACAAACCAAAAGTTTTAAGATAACGACAGTTCTGTTGCTTTAACAGCTTTGTTCGACAGAGTGACAGGAACTTTCATTCATATAATCATAAAAGAACTTCTTCAATTTCTTCCTGAGTTGAAGAGATAAGAGCTGAGGCCAGTAATTTCTTTACATGAGTATCTATAAATATGGTAACTATTATGAATATTAAACTAATGAATTGACAGAACTCAACAAAAAGATGAGAAAACAATTCCGATGAATACTACTGCTTCTGTGTTATGAGTACCTATTGTAAAATTAGGTATATCAAATACAATTACTCACAAACACATAGACTTTAGATAAAAAGTACTCTCCGAATCACAGTTACATCTTTCGTTAACATATTCTGATCAAACAGAGAGCACATACTTAAAAGAACTAATGCCAACAAATCCCAATAATTTTAAAATCTCTGCTCATGTGTCACTCAAAACTTGAAACGTTCAGATGCTGCATAATATTGCGGGCTGAAATAGAGGAAAGAGACGATAAAGACAAATTCCACTTTAAGTAAAAATCTATTTTGATATTGATAAGCAACTTGAAACATTGGTGCTTACCTTGAAAATAGCATGTATCTGTACTGCTATCTGGTTGAGGAACAAATGGAGGCTCAGTGTTCAAAAGATTTTCCCAATTTATATGTTTGAAAAGAGTCATCTTCCGAATATCTGCTCCATTAGGTCTAGAGTTTGGGTCTAATGTGAGTATAGCTTCGATAGCAGACACAGCATCTTGAGACAACAGTTCCTCTCCTTCAGGCCAAGGTATATCTAACAAATGGCATGATTACTACACATCCTATGTAATTAGAACATCCCATTTCTAGACAAGATATAAACTGACCTCGGTTGAGAATATTTTGAAAAACTGCTTGAGGAGATTCATCGTTAAAAGGTGGTATCCCTGTCATAAACTCATACAGGCAAACTCCCAGAGCCCACCAATCAACACTTGAACCTGTATAAAGATAAAGAAAAAGATCACATTATAAAACCCTACAACAAGCTTTCACTTCTTCGTATGCTTAAATTATGATTACCATGGTTTTGTCTTAGGAGTAACTCTGGGGCAAGGTAATCTGGTGTGCCAAGAATACGTTGGTCACTTGCTGCTTTTCCCCTACGAACTGATTTGGGCGTTCGAAATGGAGTTTGTTGAGATGAGAAAGGCGTTGTAAATGGTGTAGTAGTGATGGGACTCAAGACAGGATCATCCTAAAAAATAAAACAACAATAAGACAATGCACTTTTAACTATCAAACACAATTGCAAGTAATGATGAACTTCAAAAACCATTTATGACTTGCCATTATGTGACCGTTAGAATGTCCATCAGCTGAAGAAATCATAGTCTTCTTTTCAGGAAGAGGTGGTAATTCAAAACGTGTTATTTTTGGAGGTTTACTTGAATCAGAATTGGAATGTGGCTTTCGCAAAGCTACTGGCGTTGAAAACATGACACCAGCTCCTGTTTTATCAGAGATACCAGCCCATCGCAGATCTTCATCTGACAATGACCTGAAAGGGCGAAAATTGTCACCAACTCAAACAATGAATATGTGTGGTCTTAATCCAAAAATGAAGAGTAAAAACAAAAACATCTCTCAAAAACTGACCTAACTTTTAAGGCACTCTTCAGGGGACTTCCAGGGATCTTTTTGCCACCAATGTAAGTGTCCAGTTTTCGTCCACCTTCTTTTAAAGAGCTTTCAGTGCCATCTTCATGGAGAGGAGAAGTATGGCCCTGTGCAGGATGAGGCTCAGTAATTAGCTGAAGTGATGTGATTTCCAGGGTAAGACCTGTATGAGCTGGGTCCAAGTGTGAATACCCGGGAGCATCCTCTGTTGCTCCTGGTAGGCGCTTACGTTTTCTTCTTCCTAAAAGACAACAGGGCCTCTGGGACAATGTCTGAGGTGATTTCGATTTAGGTGACACCAAAGGTGCTGATTGAGACAGGTGATTGCTTCCAACAGATGAATCTCCTCTGGCTGTAAATTTTAAGAAACAAGGAAGATAAAAGTTGTAAATACACATACATACATATATTCAAGTTTTGAAAGATTGAGAGAAAACTTACAAAGGCATACCCCACATCTTGAACTCATTCCACTACCATGGTTGTTGAGTGATGACTCTGCCCCACTGCTACAGCAAGTATGGTATGATAAACTGGACGATATTTCATCTTCTGAGTCAGTATCCTCTCGGTTTCTTTTACGAACTGCACTGCCATTACAGCTGCTTCCAAGAAAGCTGCCATTAGCACTCAGATCAGCAACGTCGTTGTCATCACTTTCATTAAGTGCTCCCAAGTGGCATTCACTATTCCTTTTGATATGAAAGCTATGCTCAGCAGAGTGAAATGCCGCTATGCCTGAAATGTGACTGTCATTCCCAGTTTTGTTGACAACAGTGACACCTGTGAATAAAAACGATTGGAAGAGTGTTGCATGCTCAAAGGCACTTTTTCAGAAGAACTAGAGGAGAAAATAAGAAATCGAGAGAAGACAAAATTTTGTACCAGTGTGATCCATCATGGGTGATCCTGTGACATTAGATTCCAGCTGAAAATGTCTCTGAGGTTTCATCTCAGTGAGAGAATCCTGCCCCTCAAAATCAAAGCCTAGCTTCATGCTCACGCCTGCTCGGCCATCTGAAACAGCAGATTAAAAATTAATTTCTTTCCTCAAAATGAAATTAAAGAAAGAATTTAAGATAAAGAGTATATTACTATAAGCTGTAGTGGTAGTTGTGTCCACTTCTTCAGTCTCTCCAACAGGACTAAATACCTCTGATAGCCCACTAGAAGTAACAGAGACTCTACTTGAATTTCCACTAAAGAGAGAACCATTTTCTGATCCCTAGAAATGAAGAATACCAAAATTATTATGTACTACTTTAATTTATGGGACATAAAGAGAAAAAACCAGAGCATACAAAACAAAGGTGTGATGTGAGAGATAAGATTTGCCCTGGAGTTCGTAACAGAGCGCTAGGAGTTCCTTTTGTCAAATCTGATGCTTCCAAGTCTGAAAGAAAGAAAAAAAAGGATTCCTTTAGACAGATATATTCAAGCACAGAAAAAAAAAAACGCTGAAAAAAAGCTTGCCTGTGTTACAAAACTATTCAATTGAGAAAGAAGGTTGTAACAATATACAGTCATAAGATTAAAAGTCAAGTTACCTCTATTCACATCTATACGGCTGAGACCAAAATCTGTTAGTTTAACATGGCCTTGGCTTGATAAGAGTAAATTATCTGGTTTCACATCCCTGTGAATAATACCATGGCTGCAAAACAGTAGCATATAAGAGATTAACATTAAGTTTTGAAGCTTTTGTTCAAAAATGATAATCGTATGAATAAGGGAGATCACCTATGAAGGTACTGGAGAGCTAGAACCACCTCTGATGTATAAAATACTGCCATAGCTTCTTCGAAGTATCCGTACATACTAAGAAGAGACTTTAAGTCCCCACCCACCATATACTCCATCACCTTAAACAAAAATACAACAAAATCTGAAGGGTGTACACTTTACTGAAGTACTGCTTGACAAGCAATTTCACCAAAATTTATCACGTTCCAGAAAAATATTATCAGAAACGAAAAGACACTCACCAAATAAATGTTGGATGAGGATTGAAGAGAATAAAACAATTGCACACAAAATGGACTTTTCGATAATGCTAATGCATTGCGCTCTGTTACAACTGTAGAGAAGAAATAAAGCAGACGTAAGCAGAGGTTTCCTTGTATTATTGGAATTGGTAAAGTAAGCTAGCATATGACAATGACTCAAGTAGTCTTGTGCAAGTGTTATACCTTGGCTAACCATGTTTTTGTGGATCATTTCAGATTTCTTCATAACTTTAATGGCATAAAGTTGGTCTGGGTTTGAATTCTTGCAGCCCAAATATACTTTCCTAATAAAGCAGGACATAAAAAAATAAATGTCTTTAAAAAAATTAAGGATATTATAAAGGTAAAAGAAATGAATGTTTTTACACAAGGGCGATATCTTGAAATTGCCACGCTCTAAGATCTAGAGATTTCTCTGCGTTGCTAGGCAGATAATTCAATGATAATGCATCTAGACTACTGAATTATCTAACTCGGAGTGCACAGAAAATTCTAGATATTAAAGTGCAGCCTGCACAAAATTACGTAGGTCTGAGATATAGTGCTAGCATGAAAGGTCTGTACCGTACACAGCCACTCAATAAGACTCAATCATATGATCATTACTGTCATTTGAAAACAGTTCATATTGCATGTTCTAGTAGGCTAAAACCCCAGGAGGATAGTTTTTAAAGCACACTTAAAACAAATGTAGTGACACTAATATTGTTGAGTGGTAGTGACAGCAATAACAAGGTGCGTAACTGAGAGCTCAGCATACCCAAATGCTCCTCGGCTGATGGGTTTCAGTACGGTAAAATCCTTAATATCAGGAGGCTGGAAAAGAGGAAAATAGTTAGGACTGAAGACATGAATCACAAATCAAGGAAGAAGGATACATGCGCAGGCTGACAGTAAAGCGAATTGTAGTCCTTGCGAGCGGGTTACCTTAGAATGTTCAGGATTCCTCGACACCAGAGTATTCAAGATGTTGTCGCCACCACTTTCTAAAGTAATGGGATTTCTATTTTCTTTCGGAATCTCCATGATAAGGAAATCCACATCTGAACCGGCAGATTGTTTGGGTTTTGAATTTGGAGATTGTGTTTAATAACCTGGTATAAT
This sequence comes from Aptinothrips rufus, assembly GCA_902196195.1. Lineage (NCBI taxonomy): Eukaryota > Metazoa > Arthropoda > Insecta > Thysanoptera > Thripidae > Aptinothrips > Aptinothrips rufus. Next base: position 11,387 of record CABIKL010000801.1, on the reverse strand, counting down.
CACACGTGTACTGCGTATAGTGTATCGTAGGACGCATATTCGCACTGCATCGAATAAGGATGAAAAATTCAAAAGTACGCGTACTTTGTTTACAGACACAGAGATTCAACAGGAGTTCGATTAGGTTCATTGAGCACCCGTAGCTCTCAAAATATTGAAAATGATCTTGATAATTGATGACATGTCTGTTATTAAATTCTTCCCCGACCCTTTCAATCAACTTTAGACTAGCAACTATTTTATAGAGTGCACATCATGAGCCTGTTTGGTTTGGCTTCTTGCCAGTAACCTCATCAGATTAGCTGCCATTTATTCAGAAGTTACACAATCTCTAGTCTCTGGAGAACGACGCGAGTGGATTCCAACGATGCAAAAATGAAAACCTGTGGAGAAGACGAAGATTACGGCCTAAAGATTAACTCGAGTGCCATAGTTTTTGATGGCAAAAGGGTAAGAATGGAGCACAATTCTACACTTAATGCAGTCACTCCTTCATTAGGTAATAACTATTGGGTAAGGAAAACTGGAAAATATTAATCACTAACCTCAGGGATATTTGAATCAACTCTTCTTCCCAATATGAATAATTTCCCCCAAAATGCTCCAAAACTTTGTAATTAGTGGAGATTGATTTAAGTATACACATTATGCGCACAATTTTGTTTTTGTATTTCAAAATGTCAACTACTTTTTCCCCTATTCCTTGAAGATTCATCTGTTATCACTTGGAATGCAAGATTAAGGACATTTATGTGCACCTTTCCTGCAATATGAGAAGGTTTCCCTTAATACCTCATTTACTGTTATAGGTGAACTTTCATGCTGTTGGCTGGTACATTTGATTTTTGGGGGGGATTTATACTACGAGCTCAATGTGCTGAGACTTTTTGCCCTCGATGTAACTTGCCTCTGTGGAAAGTTGGTCACTGCTGATTTTAGTGTTAGCAGCTCAGGTTCTGACCTTCTGAGGAGCTTAACTCCCCTTTCATAATCTGATTATGCCCCCTCCTAGACTCACGTGTGCCCTGTCCAAGCAGCTGGCTAGTGAACCCAGGGTCCTCTTTGAATCCATTTTAACTTTGTCTTTTAAGTGATTTTTAGCACTCTGGAGCTACCAAGGAAAATATATCTGTGTTGAGAGTGTGTTATTTGATATGAGTGATGTGATAAAATATTTTAAAGTTATTAAGATAGAAGAGAAGTATGCTAATTCATCGAGAGGCCTGAATACAGCATCACATCACCGTAGTCGAAGCTCAAATCGTGGTCCACTCATCAGCAGAGAATCAGTGCGTCGTCCTCTCAGAGACAGGAGTGCAGAATCACATTTACTGTACCGAGCCTTTGCCACAGATAAACATTGCATGGCAGCTCAGGTACATACAAATAGCGTGAAATGGATATTGTACGGTGGCCCCCTTGAATTTCAGCTTTTTTTTCTTTTTCTTTTGGTTTGTTTTTGTTTTGTAGGAGGGCCATAAGTGTGTCCTAATCAAGGCTGGATGTCAATTGGCTGTTTTCTTGTTTTGGTTACAGCTGAGCTTTGTTGGTCAAGAATGTCATCGTTTACCATCGGTTTTAGCTAAGCTTTATGGACCACGAGTGTTCTCACTGGATCTCAGTTACAACTGCTTGACAACATTGGCTGGCATAGAACAGTTCCCTGTATTAGAAGAACTTATATTAGACAACAACCAACTTCCAGACAGCACAACATTCCCATCTTTACCGAGTCTCCACACGCTTTCCCTTAACAAAAACTGTGTAAGTATTTACGCAATGCTACTGTGTGACTAATAGTTATTTTAATGTAGCCAATTCAATATCTATTGTATTATTTCTTTTTATTTCCAGATTAACAATTTAGATTTGCTTGTGACCAAGATAAGTCATCAGGTACCTTCTTTAAGGTACCTGAGCTTGCTGGGGAATAAGGCCTGCCCAAACCAGCTTTCAGATCAAGATAAGGATGAAGAGGATTACCAGCGTTACAGGTAACAATAGCTTGAAGAGTGCTTATTTTCATAAGCCTTTTTAAATAAAATGAAATTTCCCTAAACATCTTATTTCTGTTTTCATCTGTGCTGTAGGTACTATGTCATACATCACTTACCAAACTTGCACTTCTTGGATTCGAGACAAGTTAATTTAGCAGAGAGACAGGAAGCCAAGCGGAGAGGCCAGTTCATGCGTGTAATGAGGCCTGTGAGTATATGTCAACGTTTTTTTTTTTTTTTTTAAGTTAAAGAAAAGCACAAGAAATAAAAAGACGATGTTAATATTGACAATTTTATTTCAAGTCTGCTAACTTGGCTACTGATGAGGATGCATTACCACACCAAACCATATACACTCCTCTACCCAACACAAGACGAGATGGTGGTGACCACCAAGGTTTGTGACGGTTCATGTTTTTGTTTTTAAAAAAATTTGGTAAAATATGTGTTTTGCAAACATTGAGTAATTTACTTACTTCTCAGGTGCTTATGGAAGATGCCGGTATAGATACTCAGGAAAGCATTCAGAAGGAAACCGCTTTATTCAAAATAGCGATTTGTGAGAAATTTGCTACGGTGTGGTCAACTTCTACAGTAAGGTCAGTGTCTCCACGCCATTCTCATTCTTTTCACACCATTTTATCAGAGGAAAGGGATGAATGATTGTCTATAATTGAAGCTTTTTTTAGGGCTAAGAGCTCCATGAACACACTGCAAGTTACTGTTGAATTACTGGTGAATGCTTGCCACGGTGTCTTACTCGGACTGAGATTAAATATTGTGCGAGCTTGAAGGACAGAGTAATTGTGGGAAAGCGCCATCTTGACTTTATTTGGTTGGTAGCAGGGGCAAGGCATTGTTAATGATGCGGCGCAGTGTGACTTCCATTACTCCTAATCTTACTATCTGCCAACTCTAATTTCGTAATTGCTCTTTCTATTCCATTGGAGTTTTGTTACCTCAAATCGTTTTTCCACTGGACCAAACTTTTTACATAACTGCACCATTGATAATTTTAAATGTAATGGCATGTCCAGCGGATGTAAGCTCCTCATAAATTTGAAGAAAACAATCTAATTTTAAAAACAGAATCTACTGGACTATCCTTATGAAATCCTAACACATTTATGTGTGTGAGCATGTCTGATTTGAGGGATTGAAATTTACATGAGGTATCCCAACAACTCAAAGTAATTTTGATTTTTTTTTCTCATCTAACTGGTTAATTGCTGTCGTTTGTTAATTCATGATCCTTCCAGTTGCCCTGTGAATTGCATGGTCAATGTTAAGAGGTTAACAATAGCCAAAGCCAAATTTCTCTTTTGAATGTATTGTTTTGACATGTCATTTACATTGCAATTATTATTTTGTTTTTTCTTACCTGACAATTACTGTCTGCTGTAGGCAAATAAAGTTACATTTATAGAACTATCTGTTTTTGATGTTTAGCTCTGCCTGGCTCATTGGTACAATAGAAATGACAAAAGATCTTGTTATAAAAAGATCCTCTTCACAAAGTTAGAAAATAATGAGTCCTAAGAGAAATATTTAGCCTACTATTCAAGCATAATGGTCTTGGCCACAGGAAAGGAAAAAGAAATTGGAAACTTCTTATCAAGTTCTCTTTAATTCTTAACAATATCTTGTAACAAATAGTTATAACAGACTTTACAGGACTCCTAGGTATTTGTATTATTCTAAATTTATTGCAAAATGATGACAGAGGCATTTACAAAATTGTTCAGTTATGGCACAAGGATTAGAACAATTTTCATAATTGGAGATTTTTCAATTTGTTGCTTGTCAGTTCAGAAAAAAGATATTTCAATAGTTTAGTTCAATTCAGATAAAATTGTCAAAGACTTAAATTCACACAAAACTCTTAGAGCCAGCCTAGGTTTCAGATTTAATTCTTTTTGTAAATGCATGAGTTACCATTTAATAACTATCGATCATATCCGGTCAGATCAAGGGGGGTAATGTGAAACTTTGATGTTTTGGGTCAATGGGTGAAGAACTACAGTGCTCCCACATCCTTTGCTTTTCTCAGCAGATTTTTTTCTTATACAACTCAAAGTTCTTGAATGAGAAAAATTATCTAGCCTTGAGCCTTAATTTTTAGGTTCTGGAGCACATATTCTCTACCATCTTTGAGCCCCATAGTTTTACGACTTGAATGCAGAGCTCTACATTTTGAATGCTTGCATATAGCATCTGATCCACTACAATAATTAATTTCAAACACCTGATTTGATTCAACTTGCAAGCTCTGCGCAAGCTGTACTCGAATAAAACTTGAGCCCTCCTGACTAGGATTTTGAAGCATCTACTATCAATTCTATGTTTTGGTGTCATGTTGGACTGACATTTTGAGCACTACACAACCTCTTAGATTAAAATTATTCTACAACTTTATCATTAAATACGCTGTTATGTGGTGCTAAATTCTATCCCAAATTTCAGTTGAAAAAACCAGAAAAGCAGTTGAAAATAAACTGATTAGCGTGGCATTTCTTTACATTTAATGTGATTTCCTATCTAAGTAACAAACACGCAATTGTATTAAACTAATTTTTAATGGCTTTATACATCTATACAGCTAAAAGGCTTCGAATTCAGGTCCTTCCTTCCAATTTCTTCAGTGATTATGTTACCCAAATGGTGATAAACACAAAGTTTTGAACAAATAAAAGCTTCAGATAGTAAAGATATGTCATCAAGACAAAAAAAAATAGCTGTCTTCATAAAATAAAAAAGTATTTTAATGCAGTGCGGAGTACCATTATAATTTCCAATTTGACTCTTTATCTTCTGTGTGTATTATCTTGCAGTACATAAACAAAATTGAATATCCTAGTAATTTTGAAGGAACACAGTGCGTTAAAGCCTGATACTCTAAAATGGCAAGTACAGTAAAAATTCTGAACAAAATGTCTTTAAAAGAGCAAATCTTTCTGGTGTATTATAATTTTTCCTCCTAAAATTCAGAGTTTTTTTTTTCTTGAGCTTGCATGCTGTCCTTATTCTTAATATTTGCCTCAAGCCATGAGTTTCTGGTATTGTTGTAGTTGTTCTTTCCTCCTTGTTCTTCTATTCCAAAAGAAATTTTGAACTATCAGATAAGTTTGAGACAATTTATTGCTCAAGTGATTATCATCGTGAATTTTAATGTTACTTTTATGAGAGAAATGACATAAAAAAAAAAAGAAATGCATATGGAGGTATAGCTTTTTGCAGTGAAAATAAGACAACAGCATATTGGTAAACTACATGACCAAAAACTATCAGCGCTCTTCCAAGCAACTCTGGTTTCTACGGTAAAAATTATGTGCTTAATATTCAAGCTACTTTTCTATAACAAATTCATTTTGGTGAAGTGAGTCATCAGCCGCATCTTAGTTAAAATACACTCTTACATACACACATTCATACAATACAAACCCAACAATCTCAACATTATGTGCTTTGCACTTATTTTGGGCTTTCTTGCTACCAGAAATGAAAAGCAAAACTCAAAACCAATTAATATGGACAAATTGAATTTATGTGGTAAAGCACACAAATGATCCATTGGCATCTTCATCTGGTATCACATTATTAGCTTTACACTGACTCTCTTACACAGCTTTCAGTCATCCAAACTGTCTCACTGGGAAACAACATGTGTCTCTGTCCATCCATTGGATGCAGATTTAAAACTCTTTGTACAGCTTGATTTCGTATGGCCAGGTTGTCACTTAATACTGTCTAGCAGAACACTCACATCAACTTCAGTTTTACTGCAATCACAATTTTAAAACTTTGCATGAGGCACCAGCATGCACCAGCATGAGGCAAGGAAATGGCAGTATCCAGCACAAGTTAACCGGAGAGCCATGATTTGTCTCTCAACACTACAATTAGTAGTACGTTTCTTTTTCAAGCCAGCCTCCAGGGTTTCTACGCAGGATGAACTTGCGAGTTTCATCATAGATCAAAATTACAATCATAAATGGCATGGGTACAAACCACCAGGACCAACTGTAAAGATAAGTAAATGGTTTGATTTATAGGATATTAGATACACAAATTCATAATGCATTAAAAAAAATACTTTTAAAAATATTTTTTTTACTCACTGGAGCGGGTACATTCGAAGTCCTTTGTCCATGCCTGGAGTGTATGACAGGAATGCAGCCAAAACAGTCTCAAACACTAGACCAAAGTTAAGAGCCCAATTTCTGGAAAAGATAAACTTTTAGTAAACCTTGCTTTTCTTTCATTTATTCCAATATTCATTTCAGAACTTACCTCATGCCCTGGGTGAAGAGAGAGTTTCTTCGAGTCTTGCAAATAATCAAATCAGCCCATTGAACAATAACAATGGCAACAAAGAAAGCTGTCTGGCAAGTGTATTCTAAACGTTTGCGATCTTTGTAGGTCTGTTAGAAGAGAATTCATGAGTGCCATGTTAAGTGATGTTTTCAAAGTTTTATTTTAAAAAATGAATGAGAAGAAAGAAAAATACTCGTACCCATTCCTGGCCGTATGAATCAGCAACATCATTCACAGACTTGGAATCCCATGCTTTTCTGATACCAATCAAATGGTAAGGTAAGAAACCATTTTGAGCCATAATTACAAAATACATGAAGAAACCACCAACGGCTTGGATCATGCCAATTTGAGCATAGGACATCGAAATTAATCTGCAAGGATGAAAAAAATGGATGAAACAAAATTTGATATAGTTATTCAACCTACACATGGAAGAAATACATGTTGGGCAAACCTGGAGTTCACTAATTTATCAGCAGCCAAAAATGGATTTCTTGGAGGTCGTTTCATAATGTCAGATTCTGCTTCTTCATATGCCAAAGAAATAGCAGGAACCTGTAAACAACACATTTATTACATACCTCTGTTCTGAAACGCAGTAATAATTAATTCTTTATGAAGATGTACCAAGGAGTCAGCAAATAAAATTAGTTGTCACTGACTCTTTCTTACTTCCTACAGACAGAAAGAAAGAGAGAGAATGGACCAGCAGCCTGTTATACATACCATGTCAGTGCCCAAGTCAATACATAAGATGGTGATGGTACCCAAAGGCAAAGGGATGCCAAGCAAAATGAACATAAGGAAGGGAGAGATTTCTGGAATATTTGAACTGAGTGTGTACGCAATTGATTTCTTCAGATTGTCAAAAATCAAACGACCCTCTTCAACACCAGTTACGATAGATGCAAAGTTGTCATCCAACAAGATCATGTCTGCTGCCTGCTTTGAAACATCTGAACCAGCTATGCCCATTGCAACACCTGTAAAGTCCAAAATCTTTGTTATTACTCTGCAGGTAGAGGTGTAGAAAGGCACAAATTTGAATTGACAACAACAGACCAATATCTGCTTTCTTTAGAGCAGGGGAATCATTGACACCATCTCCTGTGACTGCTACAATAGCTCCTAAACGCTGACATCCCTCTACAATGATCAACTTCTGCTGTGGTGAAGTGCGTGCAAAAACAATCTCTGAATGGTTCCTGTTATGAATGTGCAAAAATGTAATTAATGCATGAACTTCCCAAAACACTGAGCATAAATTCAATTAATAAAGTGTATGCTTACTGCAGAATTTCATCAAGCTGATTGTCATTTAAAGTTCTGAGTTCCATACCATGAACCACAGCCGCCTTGGCATCTCGAGGATTTACATCATTTACACTGATTCCTAATCTATCAGCAATGTCCTCAACAGTCTCATTACCTATTTAAATGGAAAAATGTGAAAATCTTTAAAATCATATACATTTTCTTCTTCTGAAAAAAAAACAACAGGAAAATTCAAAGTTACTTACCATCAGAGATGATTCCAACGGATTTTGCAATTGCTTTTGCGGTGATAGGATGGTCACCAGTAACCATAATTACTTTGATTCCAGCTGAACGACACTTAACAACAGCATCAGGTACTGTAGCTCGAGGTGGATCAATCATTGACATTAAACCACAGAAACGAAGACCAGACAGTGGGAAATTAGGGTTGTCTGCATCAAATTTGAACCCCTTTGGGAATTGTTCGGCTGGTAGCATGAAGTCACAAAATCCTAGACAACATAATAACAATTTTTTAAAAAGAAGAAGTTTTTAGAGACAGATCTTCATAGTACCTTTAAGCACGTGGTGTCTGCATTGAGATTAAATTTCTCAAGCACTCTTACCAAGGACTCGCTCTCCAAGACCTCCAAGTTCGAGATACGCCGTGTTGAATGCCATTTTCAGTTCTTCATTCAATGGAAGTTCCTTGCCACCCATAAAAATTGAGGAACAGCATTCAAGGATCCTCTCTGGAGCACCCTTCATCACAAGAATATAACGTGGATCTGATTTGTCCTGATTTTCATGAACTGACACCTATAGAAAAAAGAAAAAGATATATTTTCTCATTCTTTCTTCTCAAAACAAAAATCTAACTTTTTGTTCCTTCCTTTATTTTGTAAAGGTACCTGATATTTGTTTGTTGAATTGAAGGGAATTTCGCAGACCTTCTTGTGTCTGTTACGAATACCCATGACATCTCCAAGGGCAAGCTCCATACATTTCAGAATTGCAGACTCAGAAGCATCTCCATTTACCTCTCTTAAAATAAAAAATGAAAAAAAAAATAATGTAAATAACAATTTTATAACATAATTTTTCAAATAAAATTAAATGTATTCTAACAAAAACAGTTTTGTCAAAATACCTCTTCAGAACAGGTACTCCTTTCTGTCCACCCTTGAATTCCGCTCGGTTGCAGAGACAAGCAACACGAGCCAATGCCTTAAAGCCTTCACTGGATTTATCGTACTGCGCACCTTAAAATATATTTAAAAAAAATTAATGTCTTTGAATTATTATTATTATTATTATTATTATTATTATTATTATTATTATTATTATTATTATTATTATTAATATAAATACAAAAAATTAAAAATTACCAGTTTGGTCCTCAGTGGTATCAGCTTCAATAATCTGGTTATCAAACCACATATGGGCAACAGTCATGCGATTTTGGGTAAGAGTACCGGTTTTATCAGAGCAAATTGTGGATGTCGATCCCAAAGTTTCCACTGCTTCCAGATTCTTAACTAGACAGTTTTTAGATGCCATTCGCTTAGCGGTCAGAGTAAGACAGACAGTGACAGTAGCGAGGAGACCCTCTGGTACATTAGCAACAATAATACCTGAAAATGAGGGCATTTTGTCAAAATGAGTTTCATTCGTCTTTAAGTACAATATTGGAAATTCAAAACGTTCATGTAAGCACAAAGTAATTTTACACACCAATTAGGAACACAACAGCTTCAAGCCAATGGTATCCCAGGATGAAAGAAATGATGAAGAATGAGACTCCCAGAAAGAAAGCTACACCAGTAATCAGAGTGATGAAGTGATGAATTTCCTTGGCAATGGGGGCCTCACCAGTTTCTAGACCAGAGGCAAGTCCAGCAATTCGTCCCATGACTGTGTCATTACCACAGCAAATGACAATGCCTCTTGCAGTTCCTGTAAAACAACTCAAATGTTGTTAGACAAAATTTACCAATGGCACAAAGTAAGGGCACATCTGTTGATATTACCTTCAACCGCATTGGTTGAGAAGAATGCCAGATTCTTGGTCTCCAGGGGATTGTCATGGGAAAATTCAGTTGAGCGACTCTGCGGCTCAGATTCACCAGTCAAGGATGAGTTGTCCACTTTGAGAGAGCGAGCTTCAACAATTCGAATATCAGCGGGTATACGATCACCAAACTTTACCTCAACCAGGTCCCCCACAACAAGTTCCTCCGCTCTCAATGTCAAAGTTTCTCCCCCACGAATGACAGTGGCAGTCTGGAATTTCAAAGCCCCATTTGTATCTTACATATATAAGGAAATTAAAAAATAATAATACAGGAAAAGTACACAAATCAACAAACAACTCACCTGAGGGACCATATTCTTAAATGAATCCATGATCTTTGAACTTTTTCTTTCTTGAAAGTATGAGAAGATAGCTGTGACAATGACTACAGCTGCTAGAGTAATACTAAGGTACAGCTGTAACAATAAAGCAAAAAATAAATGAGTTAAATTAAATTTGAGTAAAGGTCAGAAACAACATACATTCTCTTCTGGTCTGAATTTTTCTTACATTATCTTCTGTAGGCTCATCTGACTGCGACCATTCAATTGAGTAGGCTATGAAGCACAGAATTGCTCCGATCCAAAGTAGCATGGCGAAACCCCCAAACAGCTGCCTGCAGAATTTGATCCATTCTGGGGTGGTCTTGGGGGGTGTAAGAGCATTAGGACCATCGCGCTCATAGAATTCTTTCGCTTTGGCCGGTGTAAGCCCCTGATAAAGGAAAATCAACCGTTAATGGTAGACGAATGGCTTTGACGAACGAGAGAACGAAAGAGGACAGGGAAGGCCCATTGACCGACTTACCCTTGTGGGATCTGTTTCGAAGCGACGGCAAAGCTCTTCGAGCGGGATCCTGTGGAAATCTATATCCAACTCCTTCTTCAAGCTGTCTAAATTCTCCACCTTCTTCGTGGGTTGTTTTTTCTGCAACATACGAAAGAAAATCGTTAGTTTGGGATGCACTCGAATGGAGAACGACATTGTTGATATGACGAAACGGTGACGTGAATGGTTCCGGGGCACCATGATATCTTCACCGCGACGGGGTACTTCGACGTTTTCGAGACATCAAAAGTGACGACTTCAGGACGATGTCAACATGATGTTTTTGTGACCTGCCTGGCGTCCTTATGTTAGACCTCTTTTGGACTTCCCTGTTCGGCTTGGGAACGATTTCCCTTCTTTTTACTTTCGGATTAAATGTATTATAACAAAAACAGAGACACAAGTCGACATTAAAAGAAGACAACGACCTTGTTTATGGGCACGGGATTGAGATATTTTTTTTTTAAATACTGCGAAATATTGCGGACCACCGACCGTACTGTTACGTCCAGAGAAACCCGTATAGCCATGTCGTCACGGAAACGGGGAGGGGCGTGGGGACGCGCGTAACGTTGCAGCTGTTGCCGCATGACGTCATCCAGTGACGGAGTGCCACCCTCGGTCCCACCGCGACCCCACCGCGACCCCACCCGACCCTCCACTCGCCATGCTATCTACCTCTCAGGATGGCGAGCCCTGCAAGCTGCGTCTCCCTAGAATCCGAGAATAGCTGTCTCCCACCGGCCCGCCCCGCCCCGCCCCGCCCCGCCCCGCCCCGCCCAAGCCGTGGCCAAGCCGTGGCCAAGCCGCCAAGACAAGTCGGAGCCACGATGAGGCCAGAGACGGGAAACTGGTGGGCTCTAGAGCCCACTAGCGCTTTCTGTCTCTGTCGCACTCACTGAACTCTTACGGCG
>CABIKL010000800.1:0-18924 GCA_902196195.1 Aptinothrips rufus | reverse complement strand
GGGGGCGTCTGCGCCCATCCTACGGTCCTGTGCTGAGGTTAGGTTAGACGCCTTACGAGGGGGAGGGACGCGATCAAAAAATGGGCCTATTTTGTCTTAGTTAATTTATGGACGACCCCAAAGGGCCTCCAACAGTCACCCTTCTTCCAGGGCACGCGTACCGCACCGCCATCAACCATATCAGCAAGATATCAGCCAGACATAGAGGGGACTAAATCTACAGATGATAGCATTCATTTTGCACCTGCAGCTCTCGGCCTGATGGCTGTCAATCAATTAGCAAAGATTCGAGTCTCTTCTAAGAGAGAGAATTTCTGACTAACAGATTTTCCACATGTAAAATTCTGAAATAATGCACAAACAAATACAAAATGAAGAAAAAAAAACTGTCTTGCAAGCACCCCTTCATTAAAAGGGAAAAAATTAATGAGTGGATGTGTATTAAAGTTTACGTAGAATCCCAGATGAAATGAAACTATGGAGGAATATGACCTTTAAAGAGATTGTATGAGATCACAACACCTAGCACAAGAACTATATACCTTAGCAGGCCAAAGACACTTGTGTCACTGTGTGACAGTAACAGATGGGCAGTGACACCTGTGGTAACCTACGAAAATTATAATTTCTAAAATCAGTGAATTTGACAGATTTTAGCTATGTTACATATAAGTTTTTCTTTCTCAATAATTATAAAATCTTATTGAGAAAATGAGATAACAAATTAAATTGACGTTTCTAGGACTACGTATGTCATCAAGTCATTGTAAACAACCTGTTGATATGTGGACTCAACACAAAGACGATACATTCAAGAAAATGAACAAATAAGGGACTTACCCGCCATAGTAGAAATATTAAGAATCCAAGGTACATGTCGAATCTCCTCCAATGCATTTCTTCTCCAGTATTGAGATGGCAACTTCAAGTAAACATGTGTCCCACTTACACATTCCTTAACTCCAGGACACTAAAATTCAACCTCCGTAACATCACACACATTAAAACGTTTTGTCGTCATCCCGGGCTCGTTTAACACACCTGCGTTTCATTTTTGAAAACTGAGTAATTCGGAAAATTCGCACTATTCACTCACTTAACACATAATATTGTTATCCGTCGACATACAAGCGAGATGTTACACTTCTGCACAGCACCTTTCTACTGGATCACTGCCACCTTCTCTTCTTGTTTGAGTTTGAGATTCCATTCGCTACCGCGCTCTATTGTCAGATACGAGAAACTGCCCAATGCGTGAAAATTAATAGCTCCGTGACATTCTCCCAAAAGCAAATGGTTTCAAAAGTCAAGTATTGTACAAAAAAATCAAATGAAACATTACAAATCCTCTTGAAGGCATCTACTGTAAAGTGTCCACAAAGTAAAAAATATTTTGGTAGACTTATTAGGCACTGTTAAATTTTTCATACATTAGTCTCTCTACAAACGAAAGCGACACCTCAATATGAATCCGTAACCATAATATAGATCCTACAACGAGCCTAGTCAATGTTTGTCTGTCTGCACCAGCCAGGACATTTGAATTTGTTCTACAAGGTTAATGTTACCCGATTAACAAATTTCTATCGATGATGCTGCCACTAATTGATTAAATCGTGATAAATTTAAGACGCTGTGTTATTTCGCTGTGTCCTACTTTCCCAGGCCACGTACGTTATCCTCAAAATTTGATCACTGCTCTAGGACAACAAGTAATGAAATGTATCCCTAATTCTTAAATGCCAGTTTACATTTGATTTACTTCGTTCCAGATCATCCCTCTGCATCTTTTATCCAGTAACTAAAACGAATGATTTTCTATTTCCCTAACAATGGAAGTCAATTTGTCAGACTTATTATCATGTCAAATTTTAAGAATTATCTGCAGATTATTCTTTAATTAGGTATGTTAAAAGGCTTTATTACCTCTTTTCTCTGATAATTTTTTTTAAAATTTTTTGATATTTTTGTATTTTTTTTAGCACTTAGATTATGAGTACCACGATCACATTATTTATTTCAATGATGGATTTTCTGTAATTTTGCAGGTGACAGGGATCACTGCCATCAAGATTAAGTAGCGTATAACATGCTGCTACGGCCAGGCCAGTTTCTTACTCTCTTGAGTAAAAATGCCTCACGCCAGCAATGGAAGATGGCGCAGGACCTGGGCTTTGTTGCCGGACCATGTATGTACCTGTTCTGAGAATTCATATTTGACCATTTACTTTAAATACAAATTTGATCAATATCCATTTCTGGATATTTATTTTCCAGATTGTTGGAACAGAAAACTCTCAGGGACACTTAGCTCTGTGAACAAACTGATTATTCGATCAGATTCTGTGATCTTACAGAAACGATCAATCACATGGTCCCAACTTTTAGCAAACACAGAAAAGACTACAAATGATGGATCAAAAAAGAAAGGCTCCAAGGAAAAAAAGGGGAAGGATATTGATGATACTAGTGAACCAAAGCAAGCCGCATCAACTTCGCCAGAAGATGCTAGCACCCCTGACCAAGAAAAACAAGACAAGGGGAAGGATGCTAAAGGTAATGCAGTAAGCAGTTACACATTTTTTTATATTTTTTTTTTTAAATTTTGTATTTTCTTTTTTTACTGCATGGGAGTATGTGAATTGTAAATTACCTTTTGACCCTGCCAGCTGTCAAAGCTAAGAGAGTGAGGGTAGATCTTTCAAAGGCATCATTAGAAAGAAATTTCATCACTCCTGTCAGAGCAATGTCAGATTTCCTTCTTAAACCATCAGATTTGGAAGGGCTTAGAAAAACCAAGAGAAGGTCTCCAATTGAAAATGAACCACCCATTGTAGTATATTGGAGAAAAGATGTTGAATCAAGGTGAGGTTATGGAAATAGAAACATGTCTATTACTAAATGCAGGGTGTATCTGAATTTTTATTTTAATATTTCTAGAGCCAACGAAGTCTGGGGAAATAAAGAGAAGCTACTTAATGAAATTGTTAGACGAGAAGTGGAACACAGGAGCTATCAACAGAGTTAGTGTGGAATTTATCAAGTTGGAATCATTTTGAAATTGAATGCACATTTAACTTTTGTTTCTCTAATGACAAATTGTGATTTTCAGACATGTTCTCTGTAAAGAGGCAACTTCGAGATTATTTAAAAATGCAAGAACGTGAACATTCGAGAGATGAGGAGTTTGCCAAAGAAACTGGTTTATTTGGACCTTCAGGGAAAGTTGTTTTAACTGCTGTTGTGATGTAAGTTTCAAAAGCATGCATGATATGTATTTCCTAATTTTTGTATATAGCCAGTATCAGCCTATTCTTTCTTTTCAGAAATGGATGTAATTTTATATTCAAGCTGGCTGCATGGCTGTACACTGGTTCCCATAGCATGTTTGCAGAATGCATTCACTCATTAGCTGATACAATAAACCAACTTATTCTTGCTTACGGTATATATAAGTCAACTCAGGTATGCAAAAGAATGATCATTTCAACTTCATATTGGGCAAAAATACTATTTAAGAATATAAAAATGAATTCAAATAATGTCTTACTCAATTTTTTGTTTCTCTAGCGAGCTGATGTGGAACATCCATATGGATACAGCAATATGCGGTATGTTGCGTCATTAATATCAGGTGTTGGTATATTTTGTGTTGGCACTGGCTTGTCTTTCTACCATGGAGTCCTTGGTCTCATTGATCCAGCTCCTTTAGATGACTTTTTCTGGGTAAGTAAAAATCATGTTTACAACAGTAAGATTTATATTAGAGTTGTTTCCTCACATGCATAACGGAAATTTTTCTCACAGGCTTTTTTCATCTTAGGAGGTTCTCTCTTGTCAGAAGGAGCCACACTTATCATGGCAGTCAATGCCATAAAACAAGGAGCTGCTCGTCACAATATGTCTTTCACAAAATACAGTCAGTATTTCATCTAAAATTTCAATAGTGAGCACTTAGATTATTTTTCTTGCCTTTCACAATGTCAAAATTTTTGTTTGTTCTTTTCACAGTTTTGGCAAGCCGTGATCCCAGTGTAAATGTTGTGTTGCTAGAAGACTTGGCTGCAGTATTAGGTGTTATTGTGTGCTCCACCTGCATGGGTCTTACTAACGTGTACGGGAGTCATATCCCTGATGCTGTCGGTTCATTACTTGTTGGCGGTCTTCTGGGCGGAGTAGCGTCTTTCATTATTTATTCCAATGTAGCAGGGTTGGTTGGCAGGTGTGTATGCGTACATCACTAATGAAATGAAACTCTTTGGCATGTTGAGATATTTGAGGAGATTTTTTGTTTCTAATAGATCTATTCCATACGACCAACTTGAAAAAATTAATTCTGAGTTAGAAGCTGATGTGATGGTTCGAGCTATCCATGATGTCAAAGGGATTGATATGGGCAACTTCTTAGTTCGTTACAAAGCTGAGATTGACTTCGATGGCAGAGAACTGACACGGTCATATCTAGACAAGCAAGATTTGCAGATGATGCTTAATGTATGTATCAGAGAATCAAAAGTAATTCCCATAGTGCCTTTTATGTGAAGGAGTTCCTAATATACAATTTTCTTCATCTTATGTATAGGAAGTGAGAATGTTCAAGGATATAGATGAGCTTGAAGGCTTCATGGTGAAGCATGGTGAAAATATTGTTGATTTGATGGGTGGAGAGATAGATCGTATAGAACTGAAACTTAGGGTAAGTTGCTTGAGATCTTAATGACTTTCATACATAACAAACAATGGATCTTTATTTTTCTTTTTTTCCGTTCTTCACCCTGAACTGTTCTCCTCTTCCTTTTCAGACTAAGTATCCAGAGATCAGACATTGCGATCTGGAAATTTTATGAAACACAACTGTGATGATATCCTTCCACATTGAATTTCATTGCCAGAATATCAACATCTTGACCTACCTGATACAAAATTGACAGAAAATTCGAATGAGCAAGGGAAGTTTTCAAATTCATTAATTTATCTGCATTGAGAAAATAAAATTAAAAGAGCAAATACTGTAATGTGAGTACTTTTAGAGCAGTATTGCCTTTCATTCTGCATTATTTAACAGGATGGGCATGGTTATTTTTGTGAAGTGGTATTTATGTAATATTTATTTTAAAAATATGTAGTGCAATTGAATTGTTTCGTATGGTGTGTAGGTGTAAAGTATTGCTTAAATTTGTTAATGCATATGTTTGTATTAAATTATGTCAAAGTATGTAATGCCAGCAGTGAAAAGTGAGGTTTAGCACTGTTTCCATTCAAGCAAGGCAATCAAATTGCCATTCTCTCTGATATTTACCATCACACTCTTTTGGCCCTGCAACCTGAAGTGCAATTTTTTGTTTTGTGCTGAAAGTGCACTGAGTGCTTTTTTCTTTATTTCTTTCTTTACAGAAACAACTGAAGAATATGTGATCTGCTATTCTCAATGTGCTGCTGTTCATTCCTAGTGTTAAAGATTTCTTTCTTTATGTAAATTGTCCGCTTGTGATATAAATACTGCTGTAAGTGTACTTTAACACCACGTTGCTTTAATATCCAATCATTTTATGGCTGTGCCTTTTCTGGCTCTATTTCCCAGTCAGTTGCTTATCAGGAATTTTAGTCTCACCTCTATATTTTGCTAATCTTTTTTTCTTTCACCAGACCTCTCTTTAAGTTTTGTGGTGCACATGTGACAGGCGTGCCAGGTGTCTGTATGGATGGTAATCAATTTGTAAACTGTGAAATAAAAGGTGAGGAAGCTTGATGGTTGCGTGTCTATTTCCTTGAATGCTCATCGAGCTGCTCGTAGACCTGCTCATGGGTGGGTGTCCCCCAGGGGGCAGGCTCCCAGCTGGTGCAGCGCCTGGGCCAGGCTCCTCGCTGTTCGTGGGGAGGGAGGTCGCGCCACAACGTGAGGTCGCGGGACTTGGACATGTGTCGCCGAGCCCAGTGCCGGGGTGGGTTCGCCGGGCTCAGCAGCGGCGCCTGGTGGGGGGAGACACCTTTCAATCACCTCAAGAGAGAGAGGGAGAATAGTAAAGAGGGAGGGACACGCCTCAAGAGTGAGAGAGGGTGGAGTGGAGAAGGGTGCAGATCTGCTTTGCCCCGCTCGCCCCTCGGATGCTCGAGGGAATAGTAATCAGCGACAAGATGCCTTAGCCTAGCTAAAACTCTCCATCCATCGAACAAGGGAAGGGATAGAGAGGAGGAATTCCCTTAAATTTAGGGCGGCCTCGAGATCTTACTGCAGGGAGCCCGTTTCCTTTCCGTCCCATGGCCACGCCACTGTCTGCTGAAAATACTGACGTGGCATAGGGCGCTGTTCGAGGACGGCGCCGGGGGCCGCGGCGGCCATGTTGGCGACTAGGTCGTGGTGCGGATGCTGCTGGGCTGCCTGCTGGACTGCCTGTTGTGCCAGCGCGGCCAGGGCTACCAACTCCTCGAGGGCGGCGGCGAAGGGATCGGGGTGCTGCTGCTGGTGGTTGTGCCGCCGCGGCTGGCGGGGCCGCCGCCGTCTCCAGAAGGCGCACTTCCCCAGGGCCTCGGCCAGGGCGGCCCTGGCTCGCCGCCACCAGCCCATAACAGCATGGCGCTGGGGGGAACTGAAACGACCGAGCTATACTCCCTGCTCGAGAGACTTTCAGTGTCGCGCGCGAAAGAGCGGTCGCCAACTTGGCGGATGGTCAAGAGTCAAGGTTCACGAGAGAGAATCGTTCTCTCGGGGTGATCACCAGAGGGGAAATACTAATACTACCCTATGCGATTGGGACTTGGTCTGTCATCGCCAAATTAGAACGACCTGTTATACTACATTGTCTAGAGACTTCTAATGAGTCAGGTCCACAGACACAGAGGGGAAAGGGGGGGGGGGGGGGGCAAGGAGGGATGGTAGAGGGAAGGCCACTCACCTCGCCCAAACCAGACTGGTTCTGAGCTGTCTGGACGTACGCCCCGCCGCCTTACATGTCAGTTACCCACATGGTCGCCGAGATAGCCACAGGCCAACCGGGGAAACAAAGCCTGTGTTGCCGCCGAGCAGTGCCATTGTCATGGCTGGTCGCCACTTCATCGCCAGATAAATACAACTTGCTTTCGATGTTGAACCCGTGGACGAAGGATTGCAGCCGATGGCCACATCGCGGCAAATTCTCATCCCCACTCGGATTTATGCCGCTTGGGGCGTTCCACAGACAAGCCACCCTATCGACTGCGCACGTCACCGCATTGTATGTAACAGTCTGGTTTCCTCTACAGAAATGTGATTTCAATCAGCAGGGAAACAGTCCGCTGCGGTTTCAGGTCGACCACCGAGAGGACCGGATGGCGGAGCTGCGATTCCGGTTGGAGATTAGAGAGTGTGTAAAGAGAAGAGAAGAAAGTTACATGGTCACGTGACTAGGGGTCTCCTCATTGGCTAAGATGAGGACTTAGCCCGGACTTGAACAAACGTTGAACAAATTGGAAGCGGTGGTTTCTTCCTCGATAGATTATTTCTTGTACGTATTATCTGACGGCACGTAGCACACTTCTGAACGTGTCAAAATTTACTTCGAGAAAAATGCCTAAAATTTACCTTTAAAAGTTACGAAAGTTGAAATGTTGGAAAGTTGCGATGTCCGTCTTTCGATATCTTTTTCTGCGGTTTCTCTCCCGCACTGTACGGTATCATGGTATCTTTGCTACTCTCTCCCGCTCCAAATCTGACACGACCGGCTATGCGCTTTCACAAACCCCTATTCCTAACGCAATACGAGTCTCCGCCCGACACCTGACCTGCCGGACTGACTGCTGCACCGCGGTGCTCGTCATGTCGTGAGGAGGGCCTCGGCGTGGAGAAGGTCATCTACTTGGAGGTGTGACCATATCAACCCATCCTCGGCCCGCCTGCCGCAGACGTTATTCGACCTTACACAATGCGCAGACGCCCGCATCGCGGATCAGACAGACGAGGGAGCCCCTATCCCCGTGAGAAACGTGATATCGAAACGATGTCGAATCGACATCGATTCTGCGATTTCGATGTCGTTTCCCCATCGTTTTGACATCGATTTTGCGATTTCGATGTCGTTTCGACATCGTTTCGACGTCGAAACTAACCTCATTTCTCACTGGGTATCCGCCTCTGCAGTGCTCCGCGCAGGGGCAAGGCAGGCAACCGAGCAAGACATGGCAGCGTTGCAGACGTGCCTACCGCACAGGGGCTAAGGGCTCGTTCACTTTGGGACTGGCTTTACCAGCAGGCGACCAGGCGATACACGGCAGAGAGGATGGATCAGGGAGGAGGGAATAGTAGGAGGGGGAGGAAGGAGGTGGGAGCGAGGAGGGGCGAGATGACACTGGCCTCACTCCCACGCCGCACATATGCCACTGAAAAAACACCGGCAAACGCCGTTCAATTGCATGCGTTAGGGTGCGAGTTGTCAGTATTGCAGAATGCCGTGTGGGGCCGTGTAGTTAGGGCGTGGCGTGGCGTGGCGGCGCGTGGCGGCGCGTGGCGTGGTGCTGACTCCAGGTGGCCGCAGTGGTGGCTAGTGTCGACACTAGAGCCTAATCCAGCCGAGCTAGCCGCTGCAGGCTCTACACTGCAGCAGCTGCAGCAGCTGCAGCAGCAGTGGCCGCTATCCGTGTGCGTGGCGAGGTGTGGTGGGGCCAGGGCGTGCGCTATCGGTATGGCGGGTTGGGGCGGGGCGTGGCGGGGCGTGGCGGGGCGTGGCGCCGCATCTCGCTGCGATTCAAGGCTGCAGTATACAGCCAGGAGAGGCAGCCCAGCCCACCACCAAACAGGCCCGACTCCCTGGCAAGGCCACCTGATCCCCACTGCCCCATCCCATTCCCCTCCCCCAGAGGGGAGAGATGCACCATGACCACGTGACCCAGTGCTGCCAGCCTTGAGTCACTGTCGCGTGCCGTACACCAGGGCGACGAGGAAATATAGGAGGGTGCACCAAAACGTTGCACTTCGAAATCCAATGCAACAAATTATTATTAAAAATTACGAACAAGCGGCTCGAAACTCATCCAAAATTCACCTAGTTCTTGACCAAACTTGACTCAAACTAACACACTTTTGTCTAACCTGAAAAAAAAGAACACTTTCAAACAGAAGTTAGGCCGTTTTCCCATTTGAACTGGGACGTTGCGTCTCGAGAAATTCCCAGTCTACTTTCCCATATATCTTCGTTGCCAGTCCACCGCGGCGTCCATGTTTCCAAGCCAACTGCACGAGAGCGAATCCCGTGCCACCAGCTGCTCTCCAACTAGCCCTCTAGTGCCCTCCCTGTCGGATGTCCTCGGTGGTCATTATAATGACCAAAGTATTTTAATCGGCACTGGCTCGGCAGTGGCGGTCCAAGTAGCAGACCGACGGGGATAATAATGAAGGGTCAGGCAAGGTACCCGAATCACCCGAGGCAGACATGAAAAAGCACCCGTCGCAAGATGCACACGAGAACGTGTGCGAAAAAATTCTGACAAAAGTTACAAAATATTTCTCGAAATAAAGAAGTTGATCATAGAAGTGAAAGGAATAATTCCTTATGCTTACCACTTATCAATAATGTAGTGTTGAATGATTGGACTGTCCGTTCCTCTAATGAGAGAGTAAGTAAAACAATCAAATGAAAAATTAAAGAGAGATCATTCGTTTCTTCATGAAATTTCAACCACCCAAGACTTTCGCTTGCCTCCTGCATTTAGGTCTCCGTATCCGCAAGGAGTTGGTTCTTTGCGACGAAAGGTCTCTTCTTGCCCAACGTCGTAAAAGATAATCTTGCCAGCACCGATATTTGAACCAGAGACAATCATCTCCAGACGCTTATCGCAAAAAGAATAGCAGCTATCTAGTCCTTTGTAGTGACATGGTCCTGCCGTTCCACTGTTTCACGTCTCTGATCATGAAAGCTGAAAGGAGATGCGACTGGCAGGGCGTATCGTCGCAATACGTAGAGGGCAAGGCACTGTCTCTTGGGTCTTGCTCTGGAGTCCCTGTGACGTGGAGTATCTGCGCCTTGTTATCGTTGCGACTGATAGTGCCCCTCCAAGTCCATGACGACAACCTTCTAGCAGCTTGGCATGGAGTGGCGTGGCATGGGTCTTGACGGGTCCGCTGAGGCGGGGCGGGGCGGGGCGTGGCGGGGTGCGGCGGGGCCATAGTAGCCGGCATGCGGTGCGGCCTGGCTTGCCTTCAGTCCCCGTTCGGTAAGCTTGGCGCGTGGTCTGTAAGAGCCGAGCAGTTAAGTTATCCTATGTGCTGCGATCGACACTGCCACCCAACATGAGGATAACACTTGTCGCGCTATGTGTAAGTTAAAGATGGCTGTGCAACACGCTAACAACAGCTGATTGCAGTTTTGTTCCCCAAGCTTTGTCTCTAGTATGCAACTTGGCAACTTGTTAGAGGAACGTGTGCAACTCGTTATCTCGAATTCTAGTTTTAGGATGTAAGTAAATCGTGCCCAGATGAATAAAGTCTCTACTGAATATAATTGCCACATTCTCAAAGCTTGCAACAAGAGAGTATGTAACGAGCGAGCTGCTGCCTTCTTCGCAGACTCGTTAGTCAGAAAGAAATTCGATATCTAGTTCGGATTGACCCTGTGTGCTTCTTCATTGGGCAGCACTGCCATGAAGTACACGCGAGGTTGCCCCCCCCCCCCTTTTCCCCTTCTCCCCTCCAGGTGGGGCGGACAGAGAAATTAATCATGACGCGGTGACACTAAAAATCACAACGACATAACCTGACACTTTGGACTGGGTGTGAAACGTGCCAGAAAAATACGCAAAATGTTGCGCAAACACCGGTGTGGCTCTTGAACGAATTGAAGTCAATAACCGCGTTGTATCTTGCAGCCCAATACAGCACGGGTTTGTGGAATATTTACGATCAAGTAATTAATACATTAACATCTGCTCCCACTCTATGTTCTCAAAGTGAAGCATGACCAATGTGTCTAAAAGTATAGGGCGTTATGGACAAATTCAATTTATGTTAAACGGAGTTAACATATCATCACTTCGTGGAATTCCCTTCTTTCATCGTAATTTCAATTTGACGAGTAGGGAGGAAAGAATGAACCAACCAGCTCGTCGGACTTGCCTAATCCCGCAGAGAAAATAGAAAGATTTTGCAAATTACGAGATCCGGAGTTTTGAATGAGTGCAGTGGGGACTCCACTCTCTCTGAGATGCGCTCGCCACAGTAACCTTGACCAGGGCTGACCGCACGGCCCTCCCTCCCCTCTCACCACCCTCCCTCTCCGCTCGCCATCACCTGGCCAGTGGCCAGCCCCCCCCCCCTCCCCCCTTCGCTGTCTAGCCCCGCTGCTCCCGTTGAGTTGACGCAATGCCCCCCACTTGCAACATTCGTTCGTTCACTCACTCACTCATGCTCACTCACTTATTCATTCTAACTCCTCTGCAAGGATCGCTCCTAGACTAAGGGCGGTCGACACGACAGCCAGGCCAAATAAAATAGAAAATTAATACACCCCTATCTGACGCTTAAGTGATAACGTTTTTCCGAAACGCGAACAAAATCCCAATAATCGTCACTGTCGTCTAAGCCAGCTTCCGTTAGCCCCTTGCATTTTGGTCCTTCCCCCGACTCGGTTCGATCGAAACGAAGAAGTGCCGCCGTAATTTACGAACTCAAACTCTTTCTGATGAATGGGAATATTACTTTCCTTTACGCGTTTAAGTTGAAGTTTAAGCTCATTGCATCCGGTTTAACTTGGGCTGCTGGAGCAGCGCGCTGCAGCGGTGCCGTTCCACGCGGCTGCTCGCACGCAAGCAGGGATACAGCTTGCGCTGGAACACACCCACATCATATCGACCTCTAGCGCGGCGCAGGGCGGCGCTGGGCGGTCAGCGGGTCAATGGCGCACCGTTGTGTTGTAATTTAGATCGTACGATCTGTTTAGGGGCCATGCATAACTTAGAAAAGAAATTTATGGCATCTATGTACTCGTTCTTTATAATAGATTTTCCAGGAAATAACTGTCGTCGTGTTTCTTGCGCTATAAGCACGAACAAGTTTAGGAGAATAGTCACAATCCTCTGCCTAGAGCCCTTCCCCTCTCAATCACCCTAATTATGGACGGCCCCGCTACCTCCACCTGCCTAGTCCAGGCCGTGCTACACGTTCCATAGGAACAGACTTTCAGGTAGGAAAGTTAAACTCGTAATTAATCTTGCTGCAATTTATTTTTAATTGCAGTTGTTCTTTTGGCGTGTACTGAATGAAGCGGCGTGTGAGTGAGAGTGTCGCGGGGCGTCGTGTGACGGAGCGGGATGCCGCGTGCCTATTGTCTGCCTTCGTTATTACCTCACACTACGCTAGGCCGGGCCGGGCCGGGCCGGGGCGGGCCGGGGTGCCGGGTCGCCAAGCATCTGGGGTCACAATCGAAAAACTGACGCGCACCTCATTATGTGTACGAGTCTGTGATCGGCGCGCTAGTCACTCTGAGACTCCCTCACCGCCCTGAACCAGCGCAAAAATTTTAAAATTTTGAAAATTAATTTTGTTGAGATTCTTGAGATTTTGTTGAAATTGCAAAAACGGAACTGATTTTTTTTCCTGTTGATTTGATATTTGATATTTTCCGATTTTGCGTAAAAAGTAATTTGGTAGAAGACTCTATTTTTCTATATTTGACTTTTATCTAAAAATAACCTGAGTTTGAATTCGGCGCGATTGGACTGGTTTGACCGGACAGTGGGCGGGCGGGGTCCGCGGCCAGGCAGGCAGGCCGGCCACCGGTCAGGTGTTCTGTCGCCACCTGACCTTGTTCCTTGGGTCCGCCCTGGAGAGGCGGGCGGGGCTCGGGAGCTCCACGCTCCAAGGGCGCCTCGGATGCTGAGGAGAGGAAGAAAGTAAACACAAAGAGGGAGAGTCACCGGCCGGCCCGCCCTGGGCCCGCCGAGTCACTGGACTAAGCGACCTTGGGGATCGTCCGAAAAATACGTGACGCTACTTTTCAGATTAGATCAGGTTCTGCGTCCGTCCATGTCACGACATGATTCGCACCATGCTAAGACATAGGACTGTCAAGAGCGGTGACCCACCCCGTCCAACTCCCAGCGTTACGTTATTTATGGCCGATCCCTCACAAAAATACGACGAATTTCAAACTACAAGACCAATGTCGGACATGACGCACAGTGTGAACAGAGATGGCACTGCAGTTTAGTGGCATGAGGGGGTTGTTCTAAAAAAAAAAACACGGCCCTATGTCTTAACATGGGAATGTTAGGACAAGTAGCACCGTGAAGGGAGAAGGAGAGGGTGGCGATTAAGATGCCAGGATTCCGACCAAGTCGTTTGTGTAGTACGCCGTCCTCTTGTGACTCGATGAACAGCGACAAAATGGAGGCCTATGTCTGATGAAATGAGTTGTGAAATTACTGCGAGCAGAGGAGAGTGGGAGATGAACCGCACCGGCCTTTCTCTCATTTCTGGGACGCTATTATAATCGCCTGTAGGCCTGAAGCCCAATAGTTGCCGTGTAATAGTTTGGAATTCAGTTATCACTATCATGAAACATAATTTCTGACAAATCCAAATTAATATCACGTTAGGCAATGACTTTTCGTAGTGTTGAGCTCAATTCTAAGTCAAGGCTTTAATGAAATAAAGAGCAATTTCGAAAGATTTATATCTCCCCGTGAAATTTTGAAGCAACGCGCCAAACTACTCCAAAATAATAGTGACTTTGTGAAATTGCGCGATTTTTGCGATGAATCTCAGTAGAAACAAAAACAACATTGAACAAAAATAATAACAACGAGAGGGAGCAATAACACGAACAAGCACAAAAACGACGCGGCGACCTCGCCTCACTTGCAAACCGGTCCGACTTGGCGCGGCGTGGCGTGGCGTGGCGTGGCGTGTCGCGGCGTGGCGGGTCGTGGCGGGGTGTGGCGGGTCGCGGCGTGCGATACGATGGGCGAGTGGTCCTGCAGAGCTACTGGCCTCTCACATCTTTCTTTACATTCAATGGAATTTAATGTTGGATGAATGATAAAATGTCAAAGCATAGCACGAGATGGCTGTCCAAAATTTTGACATTTGTGTAACTTAATTGTGTCTATAGAATAAATAAATGTCAATCTTGTTTCGATTTGTGAGTCGATGTCATTGCAGACGATTTATTACGCAAGTCATGATGCTACCAGCTAGCAGTACAGTACAGCCGATTGAATGTTGCTCGGGGGCCATCTCAGACAGTTTTACAGCGCCGAACAGGTGCAAAGAAATGTCAGAAAAAGATCAGAAGCTGATTGTATGCTTGCACAAGGCTGATGACACTTGTTGACTGTCATCCAATGTGTGTGTCGTCAGAGTGCCATCCTCAATCGTTCAATTACTACGTAATCACGAGAGTGAGGTCCTACCTACGAGCAGGCGTTCCATCTACTACATAAGATTCGCTTTCAAATCGCTGTTCTGTTTACCAGGGTTCCTACCACAGGGGCAAAAGGGGCAGGGTTGTTACAAGACCGCCATTTTCAAATTCCCTGCCGTTTCCCTGACAAATCCGTGACGTAAATGTAGATTTTCCTTGTCTTTTAAAAACAAGGCACGTGACCGCATAGTTGTGAGATACAAGTATCTTAGTATTACAATACTTAGAAACTAAATAACCATCAAAACATTTGGCAGCAAGAGAGCCGCCGTAGCGACTAACACTCCGAGCTGGCGGCGACAGTTCTGCCAATTAGGTCCCAAAGGGATTCCCGATCAGCACTCATACTGTTAAGACCAGATTCGACGTTTCCCCGGTATTCGAACCCCCGCGCCACAAGGCGGTTCGTTTCACCCAGGTACAACGGACGCTAGACACCCGTCCGTGCCTTTGCAGGCTTGGCTAAGTGATGAGCGAAGATGTAGGATGATTTTTATCCTCTTGAATGACTGGCGGACGAAGACAGGAGCTGAAAAATATCGGAAAGATGGAATTCGAGCTGTCATCCTCCGGCGTCAGATTCGAGCAGCATAACCACTCTGCCACAGAGAGCTGTGCACATGGCGGTGCATTAAAAGCTTCCGGTGTGAACTCTCTCTGACATGCCATCAGATTCCCTGGCTTCCCTCTGACTTTTCCAGACGATCTCAATTTCTCTGACTTTTCCCTGATTTTCTTGATTTTTATGACATGTGGCAACACTGTCCTAGCAAGATGCCATCGTGCTCACAGCTGAATAGTGCATCCCACCGGCCTCGAGCCACGGGCGTTTGTTTACATTTTGAGTTCGGCCACAACTGACCGGAGCCGGGCGTTGCGCGCGTTGCGTCAGTTGTTGTGGTCAGCCCGGAGTGGAGTCCGTTGGCCGACACCTGTCCGCTTGATCTCGCTCCCGTTCGCTCCCTGCCCACCAGTAGCAGTGGGCCTGCCGGTCAGAGTGTCCTTGGACGAACTGTACTCAAGGCCGACCTCCGCCGCGCGGCCCATAACCTCAAAACCAGAAAACAAAAGCCCAGGCATCCAGAATCGCAGCCCAGCCAGGCATCCTTTGTTACTATCGCTTCAAGCACCTCTCGCTGGAACGCCCACAATATCTGAACGTAGAGGAGTACGCCCGCTGACCCGAGCCGTGCCCGTGTCCTTCCCTCTCCTCTCCTCTCCTGGCCTCTTCTCGCGCGCGCGGCTTGCTCCACGAGGTCCTGCAAGGTGCAGCTTGACTGGGCTCGCGGGGGCCTCATTCCCCACCAGAGTGTGGCGCCGCGCCTGGAATGTGGATGACCTGAATAAGAGAGATGAGGAGACTTTCTGGATCATTTATTCAAGCTCTTGATGTTACTGAGGTGCAACGTGACTCCTATCAGTGATAAGCATTAAGGCCGTTAGGCCCCATGCCAGCTCGAGGAGGCCTTGTATTCCAGGGTATTCCTAACAGTGTAATTCACTTGCAGCAACTGATGCTGAGGGTTTCACTGTACCCCTAACAGTGTCCTCCCTGCTGCAGGTGCTGCTGAGGGTTTCACTGTACCCCTAACAGTGTCCTCCCTGCTGCAGGTGCTGCTGTGGGTGTCAATGTACCCCTAACAGTGTCCTCCCTGCTGCAGGTGCTGCTGTGGGTGTCAATGTACCCCTAACAGTGTCCTCCCTGCTGCAGGTGCTGATGTGGGTGTCAATGTACCCCTAACAGTGTCCTCCCTGCTGCAGGTGCTGCTGTGGCTGTCGCTGAGTCAGGCCGCCCCCAGGGGCATCATCTACACCCTCCTCCGGGATAACGTGGCCGGGGGGCCCGTCACGCATCAGAAGCAGACCTGGTCCTTCGACCCGGACGTGTCGCTGAGACGGCGCGTCGAGTTCCAGCGCCTGCACGGCTACCTCGGCAACGACCTGGTGGAGCGCTCGGGGCTGGGCGAGGACGGCCGGATGGACGAGCGGCGGCAGCAGCAGACAGCCAGGGACACGGTGCCGCTGCCGCCCGAGCAGGACTGGCACCCCTAACTTCTAGTCAGGTGGGTCAAAACCCATAGCTTCTGAGGTAACCCAAACCAGAAACAAACACAAACGGTAAAATCATATTTTGAGAGGTCATGTTAAAACCCATTCCAAAATAATCAGGAGGCTACGAAACACGTCCTCCCACAGCGTCATTGGGAAGATAGCAGGTCGTTTGTTACACGTTTACATCTATGCTGGTGGTGGCTCGCGAGATAAGCCTTTGCTGACCGGATCCGCCAAGAGCCAGAATGACGTCACGGAGGGCGGTGCACCCCGCCCCGCCCCGTCCCGCCCCGCCCCGCGACGCCGGAAGAGGATCTAGGTGTGGTGAGGCGTGTTGCTGGTCCCCGCGGAGCTAGACTGCGGGTTGCTGCCCATGCTCATTGTTGTTTGTACAGCGTGTCACCGCCGAGTCCCCCGCGGCGTGGCGTGGCGTGGCGTGGCGTGGCGTGGCGGGACGGAGTGCTTCCTTCGCGCCTCTACTCGCGCGGGGCTGAGCTGGGTGCGCTCCTTTCAACAGGTGCCGTGCTGGGTCACGTGGCGGGAGGGCAGGGTCAGCGGAGTGTCACCTCATCGTACTGCTGCAAATGAATGGTCCCCACAGGGGGCCGAAGTGTGAAGTCGTCTTTCTATTGGCTTCTTTCGTTTCTTCTTCTTCTTCTTCTTCTTCTTCTTCTTCTTCTTCTTCTTCTTCTTCTTCCTGAGTCCTAGTTTTGGAGGCTTGTTTGACATAGTTATCGGTTCATTTAGCAGCAGAACAGTAGGAGTTGCCGGTGGATTTATCGCTCGCTACACAGGCGGAGCACGTGAATTCAATGATAGTGATTAGTTACATAACTACTCTCCACCCCTATAGGAGGCCTAGAGACAGTCGCATTTTAAAATGACATCACAACTCGCAAATCTTGTTCAAAGACTTGCGCGACAACTTTCAGCTGTTTACGTATCGCAAGGTCGAGGGTTCTGGACCGGTTCGGTGGAATAGTCCTAGTCAGGTGATACATCTGTGCCAGACCAGGTTTCACGGCAGGTGTGCCCTACTGACTATTCGCAGCCTCTCAGTGATGGCGGGCGCACTGCCGATAACACGATAGCACTCTCGTGGCGCTATTGAATTCACTCGTTTTTTACCTATGTCGTGGAACTTCAGGGTTGTTACAAGATCACGGTTTTCAAAGCCCCTGACGTTGCCCTGAAGTTTCCCTGACGTAAGAGTATAGATTTCCCCTGACTTTTGAAAGCATCGCACGCAACCGCAAAGTTATGGAAAGAGGTAAAGAGCAAGAAATAGCTGCTAGCGAATTTCTTGTTACTCGAGGGTACCATTTGACTGCCCAGCCCCGCTTCCTCACCGCGCGCCTTGGAGGTAGGCGTCCCATTCGACGCGTGGGGGGCGAGAAGGGGTGGGGTGGGGGTGGGGGTGGGGGGTCCCAGCACGGCTGCACTCAGGTGGGCTGCGTACGGCCGTTTAATCTCCGGCTGGGCAGGTGAGGAGCCCCGCTTTTGGGGTATGGTTACTCTCTAATACATTACTAGGGAGACTACCTGGGGAGAGGACTGACATGCTCACGTGACGTTAGTCTCCCTTAGCGATACCGAGACCGATATCGAAACCAACCCGAGCCCAATACCGCGCCGGAGTACGAGCTCTGAACACGACTCGCGACGGCCTGGCCAGGCCTGGTGAGCACGGAACACTGCCCGAAGTCACGTGATGCTACTAGCTCTCTCCTCGTGGGGTCTCTCTAAGTTGGTGTCACTGACACTGCAGTGAGTCACCGCGGGCGGCTGCAGCGGGGAATGCCAGCCGCTGCAGGAGCAGCAGACTATGGACCGGTTCCGTTCCGGTGCGGCTTCCGGCTCGACCGCGACCTTCACCGCCTGATGCAAGTTATGGCACAGCCTAGCGAAGCCTGCTCAACCGCCCCGCCCCGCCCCGCCCCGCCCCGCCCCGCCCCGCCCCGCCCCGCCCCGCCCCGCCCCACACCGCATCCATTCCACGATCTGGCGTGCTCCCGGAGCGTGGCGTGGCGGGGGCGTGGCGGGGGCGTGGCGGGGCGTGGCGGGGCGTGGCGGGGCGTGCGACATTCTCACGCACTGTTACGTCAACTCGTGCACTGCATCTGGTCAATGGTGTGACTGCAAAGCAAACTGGGTGCGGTGAAGACAGAAGTTCCCACGGGCGATAGCGGGAAATTCAAATGGGGCGCAATTGGGACTTTGCTGGACGGCTAGCAGGACTTCTTCGGATACGCACGTTAGTAAAGCAATGTCCATAAAAACGAAGTCGGATGGTTATTGCATCAGGGTCCAACGCAAAGCGATGCAAAGTGATGCATGGAGTACTCACTGGGCGCGGCAGGGCAGGGGCAGGACGGTGATCAATACACTACTTCATTCGGTTCTAGGAGGCCGCGACCGCCTTACCCACTTCTAGCCGGCCGTGCATCGGAAAGGGGTCCGGTGGGGGGGGGGGGGGGGGGGGGGC
>CABIKL010000799.1:0-18928 GCA_902196195.1 Aptinothrips rufus | reverse complement strand
CGGGTGTGAGAGGGGAGCTGCCGCCGGGCTAGCCTAACTTTGCTCTGGCACGGCTTGGGTGGGCCACCCTGTATATTCGTGGAGGTGAGGGGAATTCGCGCCGAAGGAGTGGCACATATTTCATCCATATTAGCATTATTATTTGATTTAATTTAAAGCTAATTTAAAGCTCTCACAAACTTATTTTACTTATAATAATGAGGCGCGCGGCAGGTTGCACTGCCTACTGACATCATACTCCTTACAACGGGAGACATGCAACACCCTGATATGTATACTGGATATCCCATCGTCAAGGCAGAGAAAAAAATGGAACCTAATCGAAGAAAGCAATTATTTACAGAAGCACACGATGAGAGGAAAACATTGACATGATATTCATAGATCTATATCAATGTAATTGAACAAACTCCAAGACTAGCAGCCGGCCTGCGTGCGCGAGCCTCTTCTTTTAAAGAAGAAGACTTCTTTCTGCACGCGCTGAGATGCCCCTCGCCCTTGGCCGTGGGCACGAGAGATCGCAATCGGTGGGAGTCGTCCTGAACAGGGGCTGTCCAAAGTAATTAATTTACTCCGGCTGATGATGGGCCACCTCTTTGCGAGTTCACATGGAATAGAACGTTACTTTTCATTACGAACTAGATCCATGGTGCCCGATCAAAGATGCGACGTGAAATGATATGTGGACTGACAGCCCCTCTGCTCGATGACGCGATGAGGGTGGCGATGACGTCACCCGGTCAGGTCAAAGGTCGAGCACGTAGGTGACCATGGCTTCGTGCGGAGGCTGCGTGGGGAAGATGCGCTGGCCCTTCTTGTCCACGACCTGCTTGTAGTCTAGCCGGCGGAGGGAGCGGTAGCCGAGCCTCGACACGGCCAGCGCAGAGTAGTGCGAGGAGCAGACACACCGAACGAGGCGGAACCCTGCCTCCTGGGCGATCTCTCTGCAACACGCGAGCACAATTGATGAGAAATTCAGATCCTCGCTTCCCGCCAGTCGAATGGGTTGCCTACCCAGCAGGCGCGCCGCCTCACCTGCTCCGCTCCAGCAGCCGCTTGGCGATGCCCATGCCTCGCCACGAGTCGTCCACAGACAGGATGCAGATGTCGAACACCTTGTCCAGGCCGGCCACCTCCTCGAACACGTTGCACTCGGCGCTCGCCCGCGTCAGCAGTCGCTTGATCTGCTTGAACTTGGCGTTGGGGTCTGCGTCAGGGTCCCGGATGGCCTTCGCGTCCTCTGGCAATTCATCGGCCTGAAAAACAAATCGGGGTCAAACATAAGAAAAAAATGTTTTATATTTTTATAATTCCGAATTGATTACTATCCTACGTTGTCATTTGTCCGATTAAACATTTATCAGCAAAGACAATCGATGCTTAAACAGCGATTCTCGTCGCAGTAATGGAATTTTGCGATAATTGACGGTTAACTTTAGCTATAAACGTAAAATTACGACAAAAATTCGATCAATGACCAACCCAGTTACCAATAAACCAGAGCGCTTTAAAAAATAATCGAGGTTTTGAATTTTTGGGTTGGTAAGGGTGAACCTCTATCGCAGAAAAATTAATTGTTGACCATACCTACTCCAGCGTTCCCCTTCACATTGTCCGAATACTTTCTGGGAGCCCAAAAGGAACCCTCCTTGCTCCACTTTATATTAAAACCACCCGATAACACTGACGTCACGTTTCTAAAGGTTGGTGACTTTCATGGAATCAACGAGGCGACTCTGAGTCCACTTATTCGGACGGACTTCGATGACGTCGATTTTTCCAGGGGCCCATCCATGTTATTGGACCAGAGCCAGTATCAGCTACACTTGTGACGTCTGACGACGACGAATAAAAAGAACTCGGATGAAAGTAAGCTCAGTCTCCTTATTCCTCATAGCTCGGCTCATCAGATCTTCCGAAACGATTAAAAATTTGACAAATTGATGAATTTGGAACGAACAATAACATTTGAAAGTGCCGTTAACTTGCGATGGATATCCCTTGGAAAATTGTAACCTCACCGTCCGTCAGGAAATTCTCAAAAATAATTTTCACAGAGTATGGTATGGCACAATGCGCATTGTACAAAAATTCTTGATATTTCCAAGTATACTGCGATTTTAAGAATAATTTAATACATTTTTCAATGCTACTTTTAGTGTTTTTCATTTCTTTTCCTCCCTGGTTCCATTCGCCTCAGCCTCGGCTGACTCCCGCTATTTCTCGTACACTATTTTTCGCAGTGCCGCTCACTTCGCCGTGCTTCTTACCTCTTTGCGCCACTCGGCGCGGTCCTCCTCGTCCTCCTCTCGAGTGATGGCCGAGTTGATGCAGAGGCCCACGATCGTGCCGTCCGGGGCCAGCGCGCCCAGCGTGTAGCCCTGCCCCACGGGGGCCGTGGCGTACTGCTGCAGGGTCTCGCACTGCATGCCGGGCTTCAGGCCGATCTGCAGGCGGAAACATCACTTCACAGTCAGAAATTTCGCCGTCGACTTCGAAACGACGTTGTCTTAAATGTCGAAATCGACGTCAAAGTGGTTCTCAACATGTCGAGATTTCGACACCTCTGACGCCGAAACGACGTCCAATCGACATGGAATATATGGAAAACCCATTTGTTTTCACCATTTTGTCGTCGATTTGGAATATCATTTCGATACCGACGGCGGCATTTCTCGCGCTGTTGCAGAGTGCTCCTTAGTAACCGCCGCTCAGGGTGACTCCTTTTTTAACGATTAGCCCTCATCAGTCATTTCTGCACGCATTATTCGCTTTCTGTGTGTGGATGTCCGCCGACCAGACCTCTCTGATTGCGCACCGTCAGACGTTGAGTAGCAGCAAAGGAGTCGGGGTTCTTATTCATGGCAATAATATGAGCCATCTCGAAAAGGCGTAATTACATCTCATCAGGTGAGTTCGTACTGTACAGCTGAATTTGACTTTTTGTTTTACACCCCCTGCATCGACAGCAACAGCCTTGAGGTCTCTCTGACGCGCTCTGTCAGCAAATCTTCGAAACAGCACTCTAAAGGTCTAGTAACTTTTTTGTTCGGACTTAGTAACTATTTTAAACTTAACTAGTATTAGTGTCAATTTCGCTCTACTTGATCACACAATTTTTACTTAATTGTTTCTAGATAAAAACTAAACCGTCACTTATTCTTATGTTAAAAATAAGTTACTAAGTCCGAACAAAAAAGTTACTAGACATTTTAGAGAGGACCGCCAACTTCAAAACAGCGGGTCTGGATTTCGGACCAGGGACACATTTATTGTTATTATTCTTTTTTTTCACTTGACGAAGCATAGTGCCCATACTTGGTGGTACTCACCGCGATGTTGAGGGGCTCATCGTGGAAGAAGAACTTGTGCAGGAAGGCTGTGATCATGTCCATGTGCTTGATGTTCAGCGGCACCAGCTCATAGGAGCGCTTGTCCCCAGCCTGCAACGAGATGCAGTCGATCGCTTAGTATGCATGGCCATGCACGGCTTGAGACTGATGAGCGATGCTATGCGACGCGGGTGACGGGTGGCGTCGGTTGTGACGCCCCTGACACCAGTCACGTCACACGTCACGTCACGTCACGTCGTCACAGTACTTCGGCGCGTGGCTCACTCGACGGGGGCGTGGCATGGCCGACCCAGTGAGAAATGCCATCGGAAACGATATCGAAACGATGTCGAAACGATATCGAAAGTGCACAATCGACGTCGTTTCGATATCGTTTTGATATCGTTTCCGATGGCATTTCTCAGTGGGTATATGACGGGAATTTGTTCATACACTACAAACAAATCCCAACCGTCATAACCTACTAACAAAATTCGTTCGTATTATGAACGAAATCGTCAGTATTGCTAAAAACTTTCTTCGTAACACGAACGATTTTGTTAGTACGTTATGAAGGTTGAAATTCGTTTGTAGTGTATGAACGATTTGTTAGTTAGTGTGCAAATGATAGGTGTTCTCAGTACATGACTCATACAAGAAATATATATGAATCATATAATGTAGTTCATATATACTGGTCATATGTGGCTCACATATGAGCCGTAAATGGCACATTATATGAATCATTTTCTGCGGGCTCCCAGGTTACAACTCTCCCTGTCCTCGAGGTCGGACTGGAATCAGAGATGAGGAGCGTGCGGGGCCATGTGCCCTGATAACTCGTGTAAAGGACCTTAAACCACAACAGGTAGTCTATTACAAAACCCAATTTTCACTGAAAACTAGAGAATTTTATAAAACTGATCCGAACATTTCATTACATTAGAAAATCTATAATAACGCAGCGTCGATCCACTTACGAGACTGCGGCTTTGTTCCTCGTTTGCAGCCGATGCACACCTCCTCTTTCAGGTCCTGAGAGGCAAGGATCTGCTCCCATTTCTCCAAGGAGTAGGACGGATGAGTTGGAACTGTCAATCGCATCACTTCCACATCCTGCGGCAATCAAGAGTCAATCAGTAAACGACAACTCCCCGACCTAACCTAAATTAATAATTTTTACGTAATGTAATTGCACGCTTTTAAGATAGGCCGTGGTGCCGATGATTCGTACTGCGTCACACTATCACTGTAAAAAATAATACCTGTTTTGGTGAACCCTTCCCCAGAAACAGGGTGAAGTAACGGCAGTTTTGGAATTCTTGGAGGACATTTTGAGAGCTATACTGAAATGATCAGGACATTCTAAAACGCATTTCTACAAAATACTCTAACGAGCCTCCAAAATTTTGAAACTGGTGTTACTTCAACCCTGTTTTGGGGGAAGGGCTCCCCAAAACAGGTATTATTTTTACAGTGATTTTACGAGTGAGAGTCCCGTGACAGTTCTTACTAAAGTGTGGGATGGCCTTAACACTTCGAAGCCGCGTTTTTGGCGTATCTTAACCAGTACCTTTTGGCTTCAAAATTCCATGGAAAGTGTCCAAATCGACTTCCAGGTTCTTAAACTCAAAGCGCTTGATACTTAAGTGTGAAAGCTCTTCGCATTTGTGGGCAAAAGTGTCTGTTCTAATCGGTTCTAATCGTTGTTACCACTCGAGCAAATTTTATATATTCAGTCAACGATTTGGGCGGAACGACCACGACTTGTAGGTCCTTAAATGCAGAAATTAATTTGGCAGCAGAATCAAGAGTCCCGAATGCGGGAGTTGAATCCAACGTTCTCTTTCCTCTTAACGTTCTAACTTACCTCAAATTGTGAAAAGTCCCTAACTGTCGTATAGGAGAATTCAGAAGGAGATAGAAGAAAACAATGGACTTAAATCTGTCTCAGAGTGTGTGAATGCGGCCCCATACGTTATGAGTACCGGTAGGTAGGCTATACTTTGTTTTTACGCGCCTCACCTTTGCAGATGTAGCAGCCAAAACGGCAGCCAGGAGTAGAAGCACCCTCATGTTGCCAAGATAGTGTACCAGAGTGCGAACAGACGAACGACACTGCTTTCCAATATGACACCGTCCTCTTTATACCTGGCAGTCTTATCATAGCCACTTCACCGTCACTTATGAACGTCTGTCGTGTCGTTATATTACGATCGGCGTGATTCGAAGAGAGGCGCAGAGACCCGTGTCATCACTTCAAGACTTTATCGAGAAGTAGCTTGGAGACAACGGGATGGTCTCGTCATCGCCAGGTGATAATCATACACCAGGGGCGTAGCTGTTAGGCGAAGACACTGTCTGACGAATGCGTAAACTTGTTAAATAGGGTACTTCAAAGAAGGCGCGTGAAAGTGACAAAGCACGTCGGGTGCCTACGACGCTGAAACGGCAACGTTATTAGTTGTAACAAAAGCCGATATAATGAAAATTGTAGACGTGCCTTAACATCATAGTTACGTCAACGGTCAACGCAACCGACAACGTTGTAACAACGCACGCGCAACCTCCGCAACCTCAGTCCCTCCATCGGGAGCATCAGGGCGCCTGCGAATTGGTGGATAGGCAACACCGCACCATACCGCAGTGTAACAGACATGTCTACGCGGCAGGCGCTTCTCCCCGATCTACCCCCAAACGCCCGCTAGGCCTATATCGACATCGACGCCTGAACGGAACATCATCCTTCATCCTGTATCGTATCAGTTATAAGCGCTTAACCTCATCGTGTCAGTTGAAAAAAGCCCCCCTCACCCCCACTCCTACCCACCCAACACCGCTGGAAGGCCAAGCTGGGCTCTGTCCCTGCCGGAGCGAAGCAAGCTTGTTTTCTTTTTTTTATTATAATTATTATTATTATTCTCCTAACTGTGGCCCCTTAGTTGATAAAGTAAAGTCCACAATTCTCTTTGCGTCTTCATCAAATGTTTCCGCGTCTTAATGTAGTACGTTTCGGACACCCAAGAAATAAAATTTTCTTCTCAAATCCCACTTTATTGAAAATAGGAAGGTGGGCTATAGTTACGATTTTCAACCGTAACTAACAATTAGTTGATATTTGATTCGGTAGTCTCCTCAGCCAGACTATCTCGGATCGATATCTCTATTGAGACCAAGGAATCAGGAACTCAAGAAAAAGTAACAGGGATTTATTTATAAGATTTACAGGCAAACCCGGCGTCGGAAGGTACAGAACACATCGCAAGTATAATACCGACGGTGGCTATTGGACACAAGTAGCCTACTCTCACACAAGAGATGTGGGGAACCAAGGCGATGACGTATTTGCAGAACAAGGGCACAGCAAGCCCGTACACAACCGATGCACAAGTTCACAGAAGCTACGAAGCTAAGAAAAGAAAAGAAAAGAAAAGAAAAGAAAAGAAAAGAAAAGAAAAGAAAAGAAAAGAAAAGAAAAGAAAAGAAGCTAAGAAAGCCCCGCGGACTCAGAGCATGCTCAGAGCGCGTGGCTAAAAACACGAAGGGTAAGACACACACCCACTCGGTTCGAATTTTAAAAACTGACCGGCTAATTTGGCAACGCTCTCTGCACATCCCTTCCACAGAAAAGAGTGGGAGAAAGGTATGAGTAATGCTGGACCAATGAAAACGCATTGAAGTCGACCAGTCAGTCAACGAAGGGATGACTGGACCGAGCCTGCACGAACTTGTTCGACCTGAGGTGGATTACCTGTGTATTCACCGACAGGATGGAATACTTAAAAGAAACTAAACATCAAGACCTCCCACAGGAAATGCACAAACTGATTAAACACCCATCAAAAGCTTTAAAAAAAAATCAAACCGCCCTCCCTGACCGCCTCTTGAAATACGCCTAGAGGCTATCCCAAAGGCCAATTAACAAGAGAAAATCTCTCTCTCTCTCTCTCTTCGACCTGAGCTAGTTTGGCTCGACTGAGCGCCCGCAGGACCACCGTGGCCCTCACGCCCGCACTACGGAAGATTCGAATGGGTTGCCTAAGACGGCAGGCGTTCCATGATTACTACGCTTGGGACAGGCCCAGCGCTCAATCCGCGATCGTTCGTGATGAAATGGGTTCGGAAAGCAATTTCACTCCATTAATCATAAATATTACTTTAATTTTAAATACAAATAGTCGAATCTTTTGAATACAGGTGTCTGGGTTTTCGGCGACAGCCTGCAGGCTCTCCGATAATGACTGTTATCAAAATACTCTTGTTCATTCAAAGATTCATTTTTCTTTCCTCAAATTTCTTCTCCTCCTCGTGTCAATCTGCTTTGAAGGTGATAAATTTGCCTTCCACACCACTGCCAAATCAGGCCAAAAAAAGTTCTTTGTCCATGTAACATCAAGAATATAGCTAGAAACTTCCTTCCATGATAAAGAAGGAGAATGGGTAAAGAATTCTGTCATAAAGGAGAAGGAAAATGAATGAAAAAAACATCACTGCATAAAAAATTAATATTTTTCAGTTCTTTTATTCTTGTTTATATACAGTTTGACTCACACCATCATGCTAACACAATGTAAAGTAAAAAAAATAGTTATCTAATTTATGTACACCTAAAAATCGCGAATACCGATGGGATTTCATATTCTCTGGTATTTTGAGGTTTTTCACATTTTCCAACACAAAGAAACCTTGTGAATTTAAGATCTCCTGTAATTCATAGTAAAAGCTATTTCAGAGCTGTATGGTAGCAACATGGTAGTTTGAGCAAGGACTATCAACTATTTGACAAATAGTCACAGTATTCTAGTTAAAATTTGATGCTGAAACTTTTACAAAGAACCCAAACAGAATAATAATATCATTCTCATCTGATCCGAGGGACAGCTGATTCCATCTCATCTTGTAGGTCAGGATGGTGCTTGGTTTGATGACGTTTCAAATCCCGTTTTACACGGTAAGCCATTCCACAATGACAAACATATGCTTTTCCCTCTGAGTGTGTTAGGCGATGCTTATGACAGTCATTGCTCTGGATGAAGCCACGGTTACAAATTTCACAAATGTATGGTTTCTCCCCAGTATGAGTCCTAATATGTGGTACCAGATGAGCTCGCCGTTTGAATTGTTTGTCACAATATGAGCATCTGCAGAATCAGAAAAATGTTAAAGTAACAAAAATAATTTTTAAGGCATCAGTAACACACTGTCATTTGCACCAGAAGGATAAGGTATTGATAGTTCCACTCACTTGTGAGGACGATCTTCACTGTGAATCAAACGATGGATATGAAGATTTGACGAAGATGTGAAGGTCTTTGCGCAAATGGAACAAGCATACGGTCGTTCTCCAGTGTGAGAGCGCCGATGATCATCAAGTGCAACTTTAGTGGCATAGTCTCTGTCACACAAGTCACACTTAAATCTTCTTTCACCTCCATGAGTAACTTTCAAGTGCCTGAGCAAACCCTAGTAATAAAACTAATATTAATGATAGTCCCAAAAAGAATATTTAACTCAGTCATAAAAGAAAGAAAAAAAAGAGAGAAAGAATACAACATACTCCTGAACTAGAAAACACATTGCCACAGTATGGACAAACTGTTGACTTTCTTTTAATTCGAGGTTCATTATTATGTATACTAGCTACATGCTGTCTCAAGCTACTTTTTGATGATAGCTGCTTTCCACAAATTTCACATTGGCAGGTTTGATGTTTACTTCCTATTTTTGTTTTGCAATTGATAAAAGAACTTTGTTGAACGTCCCCTAAGCCAACATGCACAGACTTGTGCTGACGTAGATTCTTGCTCCACTTGAAAGCTTTTCCACACATGTCACACATGTAAGGTCTCCTCTCACTGTGGCTTACTTCATGTGCGTGTAAAGCAGTAACCTGTTAAACCATAAACAACATTCAGTTTCAAATCAGAAATAAATGAGCCAAACATTTGTAAATATTATTAATTTAAGATGCACAATGAATTTTTGTGACATACCTTGTGAAAGTGTTTCCCACAAGTATTGCAACCATATGGCCTATCTCCATTGTGGAGTCGCATGTGATCTCGCAAGCGAGATTTGACTCTGAAATTCCTTTGACAAAGATAGCAAGGATATGTAGGCCAAGCACTTGGATCCTGATGTGTTCGTAAGTGTTGTATTAATGAATTTCTCATTTTGAAACCTTTGCCACACTTACTGCATGGATGACTCTTTTCATCGGAATGAGTGAGGTGGTGTATTTGGAGAGTATGGTTCCTGCAGATGACAAATAATCTGGACTGTTATTTTCATCCCTAAATTTTTCAACACACATTTACAAGCTGAAATACAATGTTTAAATCCCTAAAAAGTTTATAGCAGTAAGGTTTCATAATTCACTAATAATATATGCTTGATGAACTCACCTAGCAAATGCTTTGCCACAAAAAGTACACTTAAAAGGTCTGGCAAGTTCTTCCTCAGAATGAGTTAAGCGATGCTTCCCCAGTAGAGTATTATTCCCAAATGCCATATGACATATGACACATTTAAAAGCACGAGATTTTTCTTCTTCTGTGTGTTTTAACCTGTGTTCCATAACGGCAGATTTGGTCATAAATCCTTTCCCACAAATATGGCATCTATGGTGAGACAAAGAAAGAATAAACTATCAAAGTTTAAGGACTACCAAAGAATTACTTGATATGAGCATTATAAGGTAAATATGTTAACATACTTGAAAGATTTGTGTGACGGTCTAACTGCATGACTCCAGAGGTGAACACTTAACTTAGTCCGTGTAGCAAAGGTCTGTCTGCAAGTCTTGCATTCATGCTTGAGTAATTTCATGTCATTAGCTTGAGGTTGATGAGGAACACTCATTCTGTCTTCCATAGTACACACCTGCTATAAACATGTTTAGAAAAATTAGATTACAAAAGAACACGTAATTTCTATTTCTGATGAATGTCCTGAGCTCAATATTTTCACTAAATTTGAAATTTTAGTTTAGTCACCATTTTTATGCACGGTTTTACAACATCATTCAAATCCGCTTCGGAAATGTTGCCTGGAGGTACAAGGCAAAATTTACATATAAAATTATTTGATGGATTCACATCAGCAAGACGAGATTTCTCATGACAGAGGAGCGAACAATTGTTGCAGTGAAAACAGATAGGTGATGGGTCTCTTGCTTTGTCCTCATCCAAAGAGGGTGTAGGAGAATCAACAGAATCACCTAGAAAACAAATTTAGTAAGATTATGGCACTAAAACAGGATTACCTAACTTGAAGAGTAATTTTTATTACCTTGAAATTCTTTTTGGTTCTCAGCTGAATTATTACAAGACTTAGAGTCAAGGGATGGATATTCAGGTGCATATGGTGAGGAATCTTGGCGGGAATCTGGTACACTAACATTCTCAAGTGCCTCCACTTTTGTAGGAGCTCTTCTCAAACATGTAGGACGGACAACAGAGACCATGGTTCCGCCTCCAGAGTCATCAGTCATCCCAATCTTACGATGCTCTCTAATTACAGCTGATTCAACAACGGTCTCAGCAAACTGAGTAGTAGCAGCACTATTTTCATCTGGGGATGGCAATGTGGGTTGAACAGATTCATTTCTTACAAGCACACTTGTAGACCTTACAGGAGAAGAATTCCATTGTTAATACGCAATACATCACTTTTCTTCTTCTTGCTCTCACAATTTTATGAAATTTTGAGATTAACGTTATCCTCATCACCTTAAATGACTAACCTTCTACTGCCATTTTCAGGCTGCAATAAAGCAGAGGAGTTATATGTCAACTGAATTGCTGATCTGTTAGAAAAAAAAACAAAAAACACATACACTCAAATAAATGAAAGATGGAAAACAAAAAGCACAACTTTAAGAAAAATAGATTTTCAGGTAGCTAAAATAAATTCCAGTTTTCATTCCTGGAGTGGTTGAACTGAATACATTGTGTGCTAATATTTGAAGAAAACAAACGAAGTTTCATCCTGTTCTTTTTAAGGGGGTGGAAAATTAAATTAAACTTACACTCTATTATGATATCTAGAAGAATCAGCATCATTCGATGATGAAGGTGATGCAGCATAGATTAAACTATCATGAGAATATATACTACTTTGAGAATTTTTCCTCTTACTTAACACAGAACTCTGTCTGCAATTTTTTTTTGCCTGGAGAGAAACAAACCACATTGAAATTACATTTTTTCACATTAAAAATATTCAAATGTTTTTTTGTTTGTTTTTTTCGAGGAAGGCTGTTTGAGATACTTTATTATACAGTGAAAGATAAAAATGGATAACACACAAGCAAACAAGCAGAACTGAGTTCACACAACACTCAGTCAGGCAGGAACTTGAAGGATCTAAAGATATAGGAAACACCAAAAAAAAAGGGCCAAATATTGTTCTATTTGGTGCAGCCAAAAAAGAAAAAGGAAGTCAAAATCCATTTTTGTTTTGTTTTAAATCTCAAAAAGCCTTCTACTGATAATTCATTTTTGTCTTTACCATCAGCTGATACATACAAATGAACTGCTTTTATTTGCATTGCATTCGTGCTGTCCACTTGATGCTTCCTCCGTTATATATTCGGTCTGTGTACCAACATGGGTAAAACCAAGGGATTGCTGAAGAACATTTGAAATGTCTGCGGTGGTAACGCAAGATATGTTGCTGATGTCTCTGGGGAGATCAGTAGATGGGGCTTTAGAGAGCGCTGAGTTTGTCGTTACATTCAACACATCATGATTAACAGTTTGTGCATGTGGATGATTATGGGCCATTTCATCACCAAGCAAAGAACTTGAGATAGGTTCAATGATGCTAAGTGATGGTGGTAGGTCCATTTGAGATAAGTTAGTTGCAGAAGTTTGAAGAATGACATCTGAATACACTTTATGATGTGATGAGCTCTGAGATATATCAGAAAATTCAAAATGACTGTGAGGAGGTAAATCGTTTGAAATTGAGGATTGGACTGGAGATGTCAGGATAGATTCATGTTGCTGCAACAGAAAAAACAGAGACACACACAGATGTTAGACTGGAAATAGTCAGTGGATTCTGAAAATGATATCTTTAAGAGCAAAACAATTTCACCTCTACTTGGTCTTTAAATCCCAACATGACCTGAAATTTATGTTCAGCTTCTTGGCAGCTTAAAAATAAGCCATGCCAGGACATGAGGGATGAGGCACAACTATAGCATACTTGAATAGGTAAGACATCCTCTTGTGAAACCTGAGAGAATGGATCACAATAAGCACACATGTTCTGTAGTATCGTTATAGGTCACACCTAGACATGCATTAGTATTAAACCTGAATCGGCAGGTAAAGGTG
This sequence comes from Aptinothrips rufus, assembly GCA_902196195.1. Classification (NCBI taxonomy): domain Eukaryota; kingdom Metazoa; phylum Arthropoda; class Insecta; order Thysanoptera; family Thripidae; genus Aptinothrips; species Aptinothrips rufus. The sequence goes on along the minus strand of CABIKL010000799.1, from coordinate 6,252 downwards.
AATCTTCAAGTCAATTCGATGTTGCAAACCTTCCCCGCTGAAGATGGGTATCAGAACATCACTGTGAGCAGCACATATTCTGCACAACTGGCTTAAATTCATAGAGATTTCGCTGGAGTCACTCATTTCTCGTCGATATGATGGAAGAGAATCTGAATCCATCTTCTTCCAATAATAGTGGTGACAGTTTTTAAATTCAATATTTAGATTTGCATTCAAAATGTAGTTTAACATCAGTAGCGAAAATCTGAAAAGATAGGGTAAAGGCATAATTTACATGAAATATTATTTGGATTCACAAATCAGGTCATATATCTCCTCACAACATCCTATGAAAATATGTAAACAAACACGATAACCTCAAATAATGTGACAGACTATCTTTTCAACAATCTAAAAAATAAAACAGAATGACATACTCGACGACTGATGACCATCATTGGAAAAAGTCACAATACATTATCTTGTCACGAAACTTAAGTAAAAGCAGATATTTGAATTGTGGTGATGACAAAGATCACAAATTTAAGTATCCTCTAATTTCTCCTGTTGGCCACTTCTCCCTCTCTACCTTCTCCCTGCCTCCCCCCCCCCCCCCCCCCCCCCCCTCCTCCCTCTTTTTACGTACATACACTGCAGCCAACAGCAAACATTGAAAGATTTCTGAAAACGAGAAGTAAATGTCCAGTTTTATCGAGAATTAATTATTTCCATAATTCAATTATCTGTGTGATTGCAGTTTTACTTTAAATTTACTATGTTAAATACATCAGTTGGCTTTTCACCCACAATATTTTCTACTACAGTGTGCTTAACACAAGTAAACAAAATTTCAAATCGGAATCGATCGGAGCAACACCGCGTAGAAGAATATTATCTTGCTGGTACCTAGCATTTTCATTAACTGCTTTTGATAGAGGACTTGGCCTTGTTTATCCGTCATGAACATTGAAGCCTTGAAACGAAGCCGCCAAAACCTGTCTGATCTTCTAACTGATGTTGGTGTAGTTTCTATGAGAACGTCGGATCAAAATGAACAACTTGACAATGAAGTTCAGGTTAGTTCTGTGAATGAACGTATTTAATTATCAGCGCATTATTTTGTGGGCAGTCCTAGTTCCTTTTTGTAATCGCGACCCTGAAATGATCAATTACGATTTGGGATATGAGCAGTTACACAACGATTAATTTTGAAGAAAACTATTACTTATGTGACAGGAAGATTTCACGAAAAGTCCAGTGTTTTTGAGGAGGCAATCACTTACTTAGTCACTGAACATAAATTTAGGCAGGTTTGGCACCTAGATTATGTTACGCTGCACACCCTTCATTCTCAAATAAAAGTGGCTATGTCTCATTTTCATTAAAGAGCTAGTGTTTTCGCTACTTTCAAGCAAAGAATTTAGAAATTTCGTGCTTTTGATTCTCTGTGGTATTTGTCCCTTTGGGTTAATTCTAATCTTACAGGTATTCTGAACTCTTATACTTCAGGAAAGCGTTCAATTATATGACCATATGCTTGAAATATTGCCAAAAATTACAAACTCTGTGCACAACACAACGAACTTTAAGACTGCATATGTAATGTGTGATATCCCCATGAGCTAAGAGATCCGAAGAATGCAGAGCCTGAGCCCTGAGCCAGACAGAGCAACTGTTCCTTACATAATGCTTTGTATTTAATAACTGAGCTGTAATCTCTTTATTTCAAGGATGATGTACCCGCCCGTTTGTTTGGACTTGGGAAGTGGCCTCTGGTAAAAGACAGTCACGGTGTTAAGAAGGAGATTGCTGATATCCGTGGACATGAAGAGCTCAAACCATTTTTGAAAGGATATGAAAGTGCTGACGCACTTGCTAGTGAGTATTTCAACATATTGGTCATCATGAAATGCAATTGCCTATTAGTTTGCTTCAACATATTTTATCATCAATTTCTCTTTTTTTTTATTATTGTAGTTAAGACTATTGAACTCTCACAAAATATCAAGTCCTGTTTGGAATATGTCCACAGCAGTAGTCGAATATTGGAGCAAGCTTTGAAAGACCCTATGAAACAGGATGCGCTCCCATTGGCACATGAATTGCACAGGTATTGTAAGATAAATCTGTTCCTGCCGATTACCTTATTGTTTCATAAACATACTATACAGTATTTCTCATTCCATATTTTTTCCAGGGATGCTGTAAATATGTTTGAAGCCTGCATGTGGCTGATTGAAAACAAAAGGTGGCAGCCTATGGATCACAGAGTTGCATGGGAGATCATAATACCAAAACTGGTGAGACTCAGTCAATTTGAATTTTTCTTTTCTTTTTAAGTTTCATTCTGTCTAAACTATTTGTTTGGACAGTTCTTTTAGTTGTTGTGACGACAGACTTAACTTTGTATCAACCTTTATTCTTTTTCTTTATATCTCAAATCAGTATTTCTAGATTGTACTGAGTAGAGGGGCCTTTTAAAAGAAAACTATTAAAATGCTCTTATTTTTTTCTTAATAAACTCTTTGAATTAATGTTTTCAATATGGATATTTTCTATTCTGTTGTGGATCCATCATCTTTCAATTCAGAACACTCCAATTTTGTGGAATTTGGCTAAATGATCTGTGGACAAAGTTATGTGTTTTAATGATGAATTTGTGGCCATTATTCTCTAAGATGTAAAAATGTGTTGACAGGAAGAAATGGCAAGTACCTGGGAGACATTTTCTAAGCTAACTGGACAGTATCTGAAGGAAGTGCAAGATTTGCGGCAGAAACTGGAAATGATTTTACAGAATCAGCATAGTTTGTTGGCTCAGGAAAAGTGATGAAATAACTTTCTCAGTGTATATATGTTATTTTTTTTTCTTTTTAAATTAAAAGCTTTATATTTTGAGCTTTTTCCTCTTTTTATTTGGTACCAACACAGTAGTCAGATCACTAAAAGAGATTTCAAAAACAAAATTTAGTTCTAGATACATTTACCATGATCTGCTCGGCTTGCGAAAGTTGAGTGATTGGGTATGCTGTGAGTGCCTGAAAAAGAAAGTATACAAATGAGCATGGCGTGTAAAACTCAGATGGGCTCAAGACCTGTAATTTCCTGGTGCTTCCCTCTTCTTACCTCCGTCACAAACTGACCCCCTCTCCCCCCCTTTCCCGCCGCGGTGAGCAATTGGTGAGGTGAGCGTCTCTTACGATTCGACGCCCCTCTTCCATTTTAATTTCCGGCTATAGAAGCCATGAGGCGCAACACACCGCAAGGTCAAGACATAAAGCCAACACCCACCACGTGGGCAGGGGCGTACTATCATCAACAAAAGAAGTCGACAGCGTCGATACTCCGCGCGGGAAGATTCCTTTATGTTTCACATGTGGAGTATTGACGGTCGGATTCGTTTGGTGAGGATAGTGCAGCCGTAACCAGCTATTTACCCACCTAATTCTCGTCTACAAACCTTCCACCTAATTGAGGCAGGGTTGGGTACAAATAGGGTTAGGGGCTGTCCGTAAATTACGTAAGCCTACGGGAAAAGGGATCTGCAACTTCCTTACGGCCCTATACCAGAAGCATGATGAGGTTGTGTTACACGCCTTACGACGGAGGGGGCCAAAGGCCAATCTTGCCTTATGTGATTTATGGACGACCCCTAACTTCCTTTACTTTCAACTGAACTGAGGGACACTGTTTGGGAACGGAGGGCGGCTGGGCTGGTCCCGTAAAGGTCTGGTCGCCCTCCGCCCCGTGAGGCTACGGCGCAAGGTAGGCAACCCAGCTCTTCACTTGTGCGGGTGGGTTGCCTACCCTGCGGGCGGTTCAGTGAGCTGCTATTCTGAGCTCGGCGGCGCTCGACCTCTCAGGACAGCTACCAGCTGAGGTATCCGAACGATCCGAACATCTTTCAGTGAGGTGAAGAAGGTGAGATGAAGAAAGCACCTGCCATCACGAAGACCACGACAAGCAGACGATTCTGTACCCCCTCCCTTGCACCGCTCACCCCGCGCAAAACTGAAAACTTCTGCTCCTCCTCCTCAGAACTTGTTGCTTCCGCAGTTTTCTCTAACTTTCCCAAAATTTCCGCGGATGGAATTTAAAGATCCTCAGCCCTCATCCTCGCTCAAATCTTACTCATAATTCACTATTCAACGCGGTATTTCAGTGGAGAGAAGAGGGTGAGAAGAAGAACGGATCCGCTACTGCGCAGACCACAACAAGCAGACGTTTTCAGCCCTGAGTGGGGTGAGCGGGGCAAGAGAAGGGGTAGAAAATCGTCTGCTTGTTGTGGTCTTCGTAATGGCGGATCCTTTCTTCTTCTCACCTTCTCCAATGAAATACCTCATTATAACACTACAGCATTTCTTTTTGTGATTCTTATAATAAAAACTGTGCCCCTTTCCACCGTTTCCCCGGTTTCGTATGTCGTTAGCCCCTCGCTCGGAAACAAAAATCCTGGATCCGCGCCTGCTCCTCAACCACTCCCCACCCCCACTCTACCCCGTGCGGCACGGTATGGCACGCCCCTCCCCGCCCCGCCCCGTGCCGTGCTGGCAGCGTGTTAGCCGGGCGCAGGCAGGACCCCTTCCCTCCCCACCGCCGCCTTGCCGCTGCCGCTGCCGCTGCGAGGCGCGCGGTGGCGGTGAGCGGCCGGCAGCCCAGCCCAGCTGCCCTGCCCTGCCCCGCCCCGCCAGTGCCAGTGCCGCTGAGACCGTCGCGGGGCACAGCCAGCAGGCTCAGCCCGGGCCGCGACGCCTCGTCTTACCGCTGCGTTCGCGCCGTGCCGTGCCGCGCCTTTAAAGACCCCGCCGCCCGCGAGTTCTCCTTGAGATTAATACCAACAAGTTCGCTGCGGCGGTGGTCACTGTGTCGGTGTTGTTGTTGTTGTTGTAGTGAGTGAAGTGACAGAAGAAGCTTCGTCGCACATTACCATTTGGATAACTCGAAAACGATTGAAAGATCGTTGGAAGCCGAGCCGCCTCGTCGTCTTCTGAGCTGCTGGTTAGTATTCGACGGGCTACTCCTGCTCCTGCTGGGCAGACAGTGAACCAAGACAGCCACCCCCTGCAGCTGCTCCCTGCAGCTGCAGCAGCTGCAAGGGCCGGACTGCAGCCTGCTACCGGCGCCGCCCTCCGCCTCGCCCCCGCCCCGCCCCACCCCGCCGCGCCGCGCCGCGCCGGGAAGGGGGCGTGGTGGGCTGCTGCAGCCCATAGCCAGCCGCGTAAACAAACCGCGTTCAGGCCTTCCTCCCCGCCGCGCCGCGCCGCCCCCCTCTCCTGTGTTACCAGCCGGTCCGCCCCCGCCCAGCCCTCCTTCCCCTTGCCGCCCCTGCCCCGCCCCCTGTGCGCCGCCCCCGGCTCTGCGGCCGGGCCGCCTGGCCTGCGCCCACGGATGGAATTCAGCAAGGAGCATCATCATCTCGTTGGAGCCGCGAGGTCTCCTATGGCGGTGAGGGCAGCACGCCGGCCGGCCAGCCTCCCGCACGCACGTCACGGCATAATGGAGCATTAATCACACATCACACATCACACCAACCACGCACATCACAAGGGGCGGACTGGGTATAGGCAATTTGACATACAATCTGGGTGGGAAAATTTCGTAAATTAGCTCGTAGGGGCCCGAAACTTCACCAGGGGCCCGATCAGAGGAGGGGCCCGGTCAGGATTTCTTGACCACCAAGCCCCGCACATCACACGCCTATCACTTCACACTAACACACATCACACGAACCACACTTATCACAATCCAGCCTACATCTTCAAGACACCGTTGTTTTGCTAAGCAGCGTTGACATATCATTTTCAGAAAATATTACCATCAAAAACGCAAAAGAAATATTACTATCAGTATTATTATTTTCAATAATTCTTTCTTTTCCTCAAGGAGTTTGAAAAGGCTGAATTAAAATTGTATGAAATTTCGGCAAAACTAGAACAACATCTGCCTTTACTTGCAAAAAGAATTTCCTTCTTCTTATTCTGAAAGTACTGCAAACAGTACTGTACAGTACTGTTTTTTGCCTGGGGCTATATTTCTCCTGTCGCGGGAAATTTTCCTCAACTTGGCAACGCTGTTACTAGGTTTGCCAAAGATTCTTCGGTTGAGAATGAATTTGGGCCTTGAAAGCTCTGCTGAGGCGGGGGTAAGGAAGGACTGGCGCGACTGGCACTACTATGACTCTCCCCGCTCGCAGGGTGGCACGCTGAAGGGGAGTTACCCTTTCGTGCTGCTGGTGTGTGTGTTGGGGGGGGGGGGGGATACCCCGGGCAT